>JBBPBX010078328.1:0-16650 GCA_038048925.1 Garcialebias charrua | reverse complement strand
TTTTTGTCCAAGTGGACAAATGTCTGAGCCTGAAGACCAAGGAGACAGCAGCTGTTCAGGTCCTGAAGAAGGATCCAGATGTTTTCAGGACTCTGATAAAGAGCTTGATCCCAGACGTGTGTTCATGAAGATTCAACACTTTTCTTTCTGCTCTGCTTGAAGATGCACCACAAGCTGCTCATCTTTCATTACATCATCTAGTTTGTGTTGATTAAACACTAATCCTTCTTAAACTACATCAGATGGGTCTAAATTCAGTGAAATATTTACAAGTTGCCATGGGAACACAGAAACTGAAGGATGAAGAACTGAAGAGCAACTCAGTTCGAGCTCTTATTTTGAAGAGCAGCA
Organism: Garcialebias charrua; assembly: GCA_038048925.1. Taxonomy (NCBI): domain Eukaryota; kingdom Metazoa; phylum Chordata; class Actinopteri; order Cyprinodontiformes; family Rivulidae; genus Garcialebias; species Garcialebias charrua. The sequence goes on along the minus strand of JBBPBX010078328.1, from coordinate 16,299 downwards.
GCTAACGGAAGTTGCTCAGTTGTGACGTCAGTGTTTGTTGTTCTGCTTCGTAGCTACGAGCTGAAGGCCTTTTCTCTCGACTGCTGCTCAAATGAGTTGAAGTGAACGTTAAATTGAGCTGTAACATCTGTAAATGTTGCTGACCGGAAGTGAACAGATGTGGAGACAGCAGCTCAAACAGCTGGAAGCAGAGGAAGAAGAAAAGTCTGAGGATTTTGGAAGTAGAGCTGCAGCTCAGGAACAAACGGAGCAAGACACATGTTAGATGCTGTTTTCAGTCCCAACCATCAACTGCATCTTTTAGGTTTGTGTCTTTATTCTTTCTCTCCAGTGACTTTGTTACAAGTTAGTAGCAGTTTTCTGGAAGGTAAGTAAGTAAGTAAGTAAGTAAGTAAGTAAGTAAGTAAGTAAGTAAGTAAGTAAGTAAGTAAGTAAGTAAGTAAGTAAGTAAGTAAGTAAGTAAGTAAGTAAGTAAGTAAGTAAGTAAGTAAGTAAGTAAGTAAGTAAGTAAGTAAGTAAGTAAGTAAGTAAGTAAGTAAGTAAGTAAGTAAGTAAGTAAGTAAGTAAGTAAGTAAGTAAGTAAGTAAGTAAGTAAGTAAGTAAGTAAGTAAGTAAGTAAGTAAGTAAGTAAGTAAGTAAGTAAGTAAGTAAGTAAGTAAGTAAGTAAGTAAGTAAGTAAGTAAGTAAGTAAGTAAGTAAGTAAGTAAGTAAGTAAGTAAGTAAGTAAGTAAGTAAGTAAGTAAGTAAGTAAGTAAGTAAGTAAGTAAGTAAGTAAGTAAGTAAGTAAGTAAGTAAGTAAGTAAGTAAGTAAGTAAGTAAGTAAGTAAGTAAGTAAGTAAGTAAGTAAGTAAGTAAGTAAGTAAGTAAGTAAGTAAGTAAGTAAGTAAGTAAGTAAGTAAGTAAGTAAGTAAGTAAGTAAGTAAGTAAGTAAGTAAGTAAGTAAGTAAGTAAGTAAGTAAGTAAGTAAGTAAGTAAGTAAGTAAGTAAGTAAGTAAGTAAGTAAGTAAGTAAGTAAGTAAGTAAGTAAGTAAGTAAGTAAGTAAGTAAGTAAGTAAGTAAGTAAGTAAGTAAGTAAGTAAGTAAGTAAGTAAGTAAGTAAGTAAGTAAGTAAGTAAGTAAGTAAGTAAGTAAGTAAGTAAGTAAGTAAGTAAGTAAGTAAGTAAGTAAGTAAGTAAGTAAGTAAGTAAGTAAGTAAGTAAGTAAGTAAGTAAGTAAGTAAGTAAGTAAGTAAGTAAGTAAGTAAGTAAGTAAGTAAGTAAGTAAGTAAGTAAGTAAGTAAGTAAGTAAGTAAGTAAGTAAAGTCTTATTAATAATAAAGTTATGAACAAATATGAATGTGTTGAACAAATAAAACTTATATTGAATATGTAAACTGAAAATAATTACATAAACACTCATTTTAAACACAACAGCCACTTACAACTTGTTAATATCACAATCTGCCTCCAACTTTAAAAAATCTCCACCCCTTAAAGAGTGGTGGGGGTGAGTGCCGAGCTGACCAGGCAGTCGTACGCCGGCAGGAGCCCACAGGCAACGGACATGAACAGACGGAGGAGGTGCCTGGAGGTTTCACATGTGGAGTCAGACAGTGAATTCTGAGGAGAAGAGTCGGAACCGTCAAGGAGGAGGGGGGTAGGATGAAAATGTTTACACATGTAGATGTTTAACAACCTGTTCAAATACAACAAAATGCAGCAAATCACATCTACTTTATTCAACATTTTCTGGGGGAGGAGCACAGACTGAGTCAGATGTTCCTGTTGATGGTCAGTGGGATTTTTCTGTTTCTAAACTTTATGTTGTAAATTGTTGCTGTCTGACTCTAAATGACTTGAATGTTGGTGACGTAACTCTAAAGACACGTGTATGAAAAGAGTTGGACACTTTGTGAATAAACAGTGAAGACAGAGGTTCAGTGTTGTCCTCAGTGTCCCTGATGATGGAGGAGGTTGTGGACTTGTTCAGTGTGATGGTCCCATCAGGCTGCATCAGGCCTCCTGAAGGCCCACAAGCTCACAGCTCTTTTTCCACAGCTTCACCTGCACATCAGAGTCAGAGGACTGCATGGAGATCATTGTGGATCAAGATGGATCCAAAGCTTCATCACTTCATGTTCATCCAGTGAACACTTGGAGGGAGTTTCTTTAAAAGCTCCTCGTTACAAACTATGAAGTCAAACATGAAAATGTTCTCCTCCAGTGTGAAAGAGTTGACTCCGGTAGTTTTCCACATATATTCATGTGTAATTGTGAAATGTGTCTACAAACTGTGTGTAAACAGAGCACTCAGCTGAATGTGACAAACATCATGTGGAAACTGGAGTCACATGATGGAGCTCCATTTGTCTGCTGGAGTCTGTGGAGGTCAACAAATATGGAGGAATGGGACAAGCGTAGTATCTCCCACAAGACGTTTAGGTGGAAATATAAGAATGAATCTGCAGCTAAACGCTAAATAAAAGAGACAAAATGAGTAAAGCAGCTATAATAATAATAAAACAGAAGTCATCATTTATCTGCTGCCAAACTTTACTCAACAAATTAGAACATAAACACAAAGTAACAAATTCAAACTGTTCTCCATCACAAACAACTTTTCCACACACGTCAACATTGTTCACATATTTTCTGTCACTTCGGCTGTTTCCGCAGCTAAACAAACACATGCTAGTTGTTGGCAGCTGGCTCCATTTTGGTTCATCATTCTTTAATGAGGAATGCATTAAGCATCGAGATGAGAACAAACTTGAAGGATTTAGTTTTTGACTTCCTGATTTGTTGGAGCGCTCTTCATGACTTTGTGCTGAGTGTTTTTACTCTGAACTTCTAAACATACAAGAAATAAAATGTTTGTTTTTCACAAAGTTCAACGTTTTGTTCAGCACATCCAGCGACTGTTGCAAATGTAAATGTTCAATGTTTTCCTCACAGAAACCTGTGCACATTTCAAGAAATCCATCAGAGGTTTGAGTTTAGTAAATCAGTGAACATCAACAGATCCAATGATTTGGATTCAAAAGATCCAAAACTCCACAGAAACCAGTTTGAGCTCAACTCAGACATTTTTGTCCATTTTATAGTCAAACACAAAGACATTTAAATCTAAATCATTCTTTGGACATCAAAAATCTTATGACTGTAATTAAATCTTTTTATTTTTAAAGTTTCCAAAACTCATGTTTCCATCAAATCACAAAGTTTTGTTAACGAATGTGAAAGTTGATGTTAAATAGTTGAAAGCTTCATTTCAAAGTGAACCTTTGGTTCAGTGTTTGTCAGAAATGTTTGGTTGTGAAGCTCAGGCTTTAGATGATGGATGGACAGACAGACAATAAACAGATGTTTGAATGATCCAGACAGAGGAACAGTTCAAAAACACATCTGGAAATGTTTCAACATAGAAACTACTTTCATGTTTTGAAACACTCAAATGTTTTTTCATCCAAAAGTGTTTTTGTTTTTGTGTTTTTTGACTGAACTCACAGAGTTGAGATGTTTTCAAAGTCAAAATGATTTTCCTTCCTTCATCAGCAGCTAAATGTAGAATATTTGATGCTTCATGGAGTCACATAGTGTTTCATCAAACAGCTGCTTGTGCTGCTGTTTTCAATTGTGTCCTAAATGTGAAAAGTGATGCGAGGACATCATGTGATTGTCCACTCTGAAGACTTTAGAGAAAGACAAACAGAGGTTTCTGTGAGACACTTGAAGCTGGACGTGTTCATTGAAGTGTTTCTTGTGAGCTGCAGACTCCAACACGTCTCTGGTGTCAGACTCAAACACTCGGGACACATCAGCTGAAATAAAGTCCACTTTGCTGCAAACATCTGCTGCTGTGAAAACAAAGTGGAAACATGAACGCAGCAGCAGGAAAAGTCATTTTGAACGCTGCACACAAGATGACTTTTCTGTGGATCATCAGTGAAAATATTGTCCACACGTGATTTCAGCAGCATGTGGTGGTTGAGGCCAGTGTTCCTTTAACAGCTGTTTCCTCTTGCTCACATTATAAGATTTCTTCTTCTTCTGCTTCTTTTCATTTTGATTTGTGTATTAATTGTGTTTTTTATTGTAAACATTTTTTTGCATTTTAAAATGAATGAATGAATAAAATGAAAAAAAAAAAACAGCTGTTTCCTCTTGCTCACATCTGTTTGACAGAATCAAAGGAGTGAAATAGTTAGAAATGTGTTCCAGTTTGATCCAGGTGAAGTTGAAGAATTCAAAGTGAAAGAATTCAACAAGAGCCTCAACAGTCTTCTACTCTCCATCATGTTCAGCCTCTGGATTGAGACGTTTCAAACTGAAAAGTTCATTTCCTTTGGCTTCCAATGATTTTAGCAGCTCAAGTCTTTTTTCATTGACTCCTTTAAGAATAGATTTGGACTTGTTCTTAAATGTTGTGTTTGAACACCTTCACTTTGTTGTTTTATGGATGTTATTTTGGAGTTTGTTGTTTAGCACATTGGTCAACTCTTGTTGTTTAAATCTGCTTTATTAATAAAGTTGATCTCATTTGATTCATGGATCAGCCTGTATTCTATATTTATACAACATGTAATGATGTTACACAACTATTTGATGTTTTTTCTAAGAGAATGGCTGAACTTTAGGACTTGATGACAGTTTTTCTACCTGATTGTTGTTTATTTGATGAAGAAATGTGATTTGATGTCTCTGTGATTTAAATGTGTCTGGAATGACAAAAAGAAAAAAGAACTTGAACAAGTTTCTGTCCACAGTCACACTGACTAAAGCTGACACATTAAAGCTGGTCACACTTTGCTCGGCGGCTCCTCTCATCACTCCGTCCTGGAGTTTATTGCTGAAGGCTGTTTTTGTCCAAGTGGACAAATGTCTGAGCCTGAAGACCAAGGAGACAGCAGCTGTTCAGGTCCTGAAGAAGGATCCAGATGTTTTCAGGACTCTGATAAAGAGCTTGATCCCAGACGTGTGTTCATGAAGATTCAACACTTTTCTTTCTGCTCTGCTTGAAGATGCACCACAAGCTGCTCATCTTTCATTACATCATCTAGTTTGTGTTGATTAAATACTAATCCTTCTTAAACTACATCAGATGGGTCTAAATTCAGTGAAATATTTACAAGTTGCCATGGGAACACAGAAACTGAAGGATGTAGAGCTGAAGAGCAGCTCAGTTTGAGCTCTTATTTTGAAGAGCAGCAGCTAACGGAAGTTGTTCAGTTGTGACGTCAGTGTTTGTTGTTCTGCTTCGTAGCTACGAGCTGAAGGCCTTTTCTCTCGACTGCTGCTCAAATGAGTTGAAGTGAACGTTAAATTGAGCTGTAACATCTGTAAATGTTGCTGACCGGAAGTGAACAGATGTGGAGACAGCGGCTCAAACAGCTGGAAGCAGAGGAAGAAGAAAAGTCTGAGGATTTTGGAAGTAGAGCTGCAGCTCAGGAACAAACGGAGCAAGACACATGTTAGATGCTGTTTTCAGTCCCAACCATCAACTGCATCTTTTAGGTTTGTGTCTTTATTCTTTCTCTCCAGTGACTTTGTTACAAGTTAGTAGCAGTTTTCTGGAAGATAAAGGAGTTACTTCTTACTCTACAACTGGTTCAGAACGCAGCTGCCCGATTTTTAACCAGCACACGCAAAAGAGAGCACATTACACCAGTCTTGGCCTCCCTTCACTGGCTACCGGTTCATCTTCGAATCCAATTCAAAATTCTCATGTATGTCTACAAATCGCTGAACAGTCTCGCCCCCGCCTATCTCTCAGATCTGATACACCCATATGTCCCTCCACGTGCTTTGAGGTCAGAGGATCAGGTACTCTTAATAGTTCCAGAAACTCGCCTTAAGCGCAGGGGTGACAGGGCGTTCTCTGTAGCAGGCCCAAGACTCTGGAACGAGTTACCGCTGCTCATCAAACAGGCCCCCTCCCTCTCGGTTTTCAAATCCCGGTTAAAAACTCACTACTACTCCATCGCTTTCAATGCCAGCTGATGTGTACTGGATCGTTTGATTTATGATCTGCAATGTTTTTATGTTTTTCATGTTGTACTTCATTGTATGTGTTGCGTGTTTGTTTGTCCAGCACTTTGGTGTGGACTTGTTCCTGTTTAAAGTGCTTTATAAATAAAATGGTATGGTATGGTATGGTACTCTCTGTGCTGATCCAAAACAAACAAAGAGTGAACGACTCAAGTGAACCGAGTTACTTTAGTGACTCATTAGACTGACTCAGATCCATAAAGTGAACCGGGTTACTTTAGTGACTCATTAGACTGACTCAGATCCATAAAGTGAACCGGTGTTCTGTGAAGATTGGATGTATCATGAAGATGCCATACGCGTAGCACAAACCCACGGCTGCATCTATCCGCTGTGAAATCTGTATATTCTTCAGTTTAACAGCTGAAGAAGAAACTAAAGAAACAAAACAAACACAGTTGACACATCAGTAGGAACAAATTGAAATATAGAATAATGAAATATAAAATAATGAAAAAATATAAAATACAAAATAATGTAAAATACATTTAGGAGAGTTAAGGATAAGCGAGTCTAAAGAGATGTGTTTTCAGAGCAGTCAGAGAAACTAGCAGTTTATTATGACACCTCCACTAGCTGGTTAACAGCTGTATGACATCTTCACTAGCTGGGTAACAGCTGTATGACATCTTCACTAGCTGGTTAACAGCTGTATGACACCTCCACTAGCTGGTTAACAGCTGTATGACATCTTCACTAGCTGGTTAACAGCTGTATGACACCTCCACTAGCTGGTTAACAGCTGTATGACATCTTCACTAGCTGGTTAACAGCTGTATGACATCTTCACTAGCTGGTTAACAGCTGTATGACACCTCCACTAGCTGGTTAACAGCTGTATGACATCTTCACTAGCTGGTTAACCGCTGTATGACACCTTCACTAGCTGGTTAACAGCTGTATGACACCTTCACTAGCTGGTTAACAGCTGTATGACACCTTCACTAGCTGGTTAACAGCTGTATGACACCTCCACTAGCTGGTTAACAGCTGTATGACATCTTCACTAGCTGGTTAACCACTGTATGACACCTCCACTAGCTGGTTAACAGCTGTATGACACCTCACTAGCTGGTTAACCGCTGTATGACACCTCCACTAGCTGGTTAACCACTGTATGACACCTCCACTAGCTGGGTAACAGCTGTATGACACCTCCACTAGCTGGTTAACCACTGTATGACACCTCCACTAGCTGGGTAACAGCTGTATGACACCTCCACTAGCTGGTTAACCACTGTATGACACCTTCACTAGCTGGGTAACAGCTGTATGACACCACTAGCTGGTTAACAGCTGTATGACACCTCCACTAGCTGGTTAACCACTGTATGACACCTTCACTAGCTGGGTAACAGCTGTATGACACCACTAGCTGGTTAACAGCTGTATGACAACTCCACTAGCTGGTTAACCGCTGTATGACATCTTCACTAGCTGGGTAACAGCTGTATGACACCTCCACTAGCTGGTTAACCACTGTATGACATATTCACTAGCTGGTTAACCACTGTATGACATCTTCACTAGCTGGTTAACAGCTGTATGACATCTTCACTAGCTGGTTAACCGCTGTATGACATCTTCACTAGCTGGTTAACCGCTGTATGACATCTTCACTAGCTGGTTAACCGCTGTATGACATCTTCACTAGCTGGTTAACAGCTGTATGACACCTCCACTAGCTGGTTAACCACTGTATGACATCTTCACTAGCTGGTTAACAGCTGTATGACACCTCCACTAGCTGGTTAACCGCTGTATGACATCTTCACTAGCTGGTTAACCGCTGTATGACACCTCCACTAGCTGGTTAACCACTGTATGACATCTTCACTAGCTGGTTAACAGCTGTATGACACCTTCACTAGCTGGTTAACCACTGTATGACATCTTCACTAGCTGGGTAACAGCTGTATGACACCTTCACTAGCTGGTTAACCACTGTATGACACCTTCACTAGCTGGGTAACAGCTGTATGACACCTTCACTAGCTGGTTAACAGCTGTATGACACCTCCACTAGCTGGTTAACCACTGTATGACATCTTCACTAGCTGGGTAACAGCTGTATGACACCTCCACTAGCTGGTTAACCGCTGTATGACATCTTCACTAGCTGGTTAACCACTGTATGACATCTTCACTAGCTGGGTAACAGCTGTATGACACCTCCACTAGCTGGTTAACCACTGTATGACATCTTCACTAGCTGGGTAACAGCTGTATGACACCTCCACTAGCTGGTTAACAGCTGTATGACATCTTCACTAGCTGGTTAACCACTGTATGACACCTCCACTAGCTGGGTAACAGCTGTATGACACCTCCACTAGCTGGTTAACCACTGTATGACATCTTCACTAGCTGGTTAACCACTGTATGACACCTTCACTAGCTGGGTAACAGCTGTATGACACCACTAGCTGGTTTACAGCTGTATGACACCTCCACTACTGTATGACATCTTCACTAGCTGGTTAACCACTGTATGACACCTTCACTAGCTGGGTAACAGCTGTATGACACCACTAGCTGGTTTACAGCTGTATGACACCTCCACTACTGTATGACATCTTCACTAGCTGGTTAACCCCTGTATGACATCTTCACTAGCTGGGTAACAGCTGTATGACACCTCCACTAGCTGGTTAACCACTGTATGACATCTTCACTAGCTGGTTAACCACTGTATGACACCTCCACTAGCTGGTTAACAGCTGTATGACACCTCCACTAGCTGGTTAACAGCTGTATGACATCTTCACTAGCTGGTTAACCACTGTATGACACCTCCACTAGCTGGGTAACAGCTGTATGACACCTCCACTAGCTGGTTAACCACTGTATGACATCTTCACTAGCTGGTTAACCACTGTATGACACCTCCACTAGCTGGGTAACAGCTGTATGACACCTCCACTAGCTGGTTAACAGCTGTATGACACCTCCACTAGCTGGTTAACAGCTGTATGACACCTCCACTAGCTGGTTAACCACTGTATGACATCTTCACTAGCTGGGTAACAGCTGTATGACACCTCCACTAGCTGGTTAACAGCTGTATGACATCTTCACTAGCTGGTTAACCACTGTATGACACCTCCACTAGCTGGGTAACAGCTGTATGACACCTCCACTAGCTGGTTAACCACTGTATGACATCTTCACTAGCTGGTTAACCACTGTATGACACCTTCACTAGCTGGGTAACAGCTGTATGACACCACTAGCTGGTTTACAGCTGTATGACACCTCCACTACTGTATGACATCTTCACTAGCTGGTTAACCACTGTATGACACCTTCACTAGCTGGGTAACAGCTGTATGACACCACTAGCTGGTTTACAGCTGTATGACACCTCCACTACTGTATGACATCTTCACTAGCTGGTTAACCCCTGTATGACATCTTCACTAGCTGGGTAACAGCTGTATGACACCTCCACTAGCTGGTTAACCACTGTATGACATCTTCACTAGCTGGTTAACCACTGTATGACACATCCACTAGCTGGTTAACAGCTGTATGACATCTTCACTAGCTGGTTAACCACTGTATGACACATCCACTAGCTGGGTAACAGCTGTATGACACCTCCACTAGCTGGTTAACCACTGTATGACATCTTCACTAGCTGGTTAACCACTCTATGACACCTTCACTAGCTGGGTAACAGCTGTATGACACCACTAGCTGGTTAACAGCTGTATGGCACCTCCACTAGCTGGTTAACAGCTGTATGACACCTCCACTAGCTGGTTAACTTACAATCTTGCACCCTTCGTGTTGCGTTTTTGAAAATAATTGCAATTACAAGATCAAAATAAAAAAGAGGGCACATTAAATCTTTTTTAATGAACAGCGCAACCGCAATAACATGAGGAAAAGGACATGAAAAGTAACAGACATAAAACAAATTAAACATCAAAAATCAATTTAAAATTTGATTTGATGTTTATATTCATTATAAAAGAACAATACAAAACAGTTTCATCAGATACAAGAATACAAGTAGGATAAAATGAAGGGAGCAGAAAGAAGATGAAATCTTATTATATCTGCCCCTTATTTCACAGTTTGTTCAACCAATGATAACCTTCAAACTACATCACAAAATGAATAATTCTACTTAATTTTTCTAACTGTAATATACAAACTACATCACAAAATGAATAGTTCTACTTAATTTTTCTAACTGTATTACACAAACTACATCATTCTAACTGTAATACACAAACTACATCAGAAAATGAATAATTCTACTTAATTTTTCTAACTGTAATAATACACAAACTACATCACAAAATGAATAATTCTATTTACACAAACACACTAAGTTACATCATATATAGTTTTTGAGCAAGTCCTTTTTGACCTTTTGTTTGGAATTGGTCATTTTTTATGTCAAGCTGTTAAAACTATACACACCAATGGTAACAGTTCCATTAGAGTTGCTGTGCTCAACATCAACGTGGTCCTGTGATGCCTGATGTCAGTGGTCACATCCAAGGATGGAAGAACACAACTATTGAAAAAGGTCCTCCATCAAATGTGTAAGTTGTTTCCTGTTTACAACAATTTGCTCCTGTGTCATTGTCTGCCTGTTGTAGATCAAGTTGTATTGACTTACTTTGTCGAAAGTAAGACGAACACTTTGTACAGCTGTTGAAAACATCACAATGTCAAAAAGTGAAAACTGAAAAGCTATTTGTTATTACACTTTAACAAGCTTTCACGTCACTTTCATTGATCGTTTTGTGAAGACAAACGAAGTACAACTGAATACGATAGCATCAAATATAAACTTGTAAAAAGCTAATTTTTTATAGCTTCAACATTTAATTTGCTATTGAAAAAATTACATGCAAAGCAACACGTAAACAAATATGTTAGTTGCAAAATAATTTGTTTATTGTTGTCTGTACATTTTATTGTATGTTAACATGTAGACTGGGAGGAGACCCCAGGGAAGACCCAGGACATGCTGGAGTGGTCTGGGAAGGCTGTAAGAGTCCTCCCAGAAGAGATGGAAGAAGTTGCTGTCTGGACACTCCCTGCTCAAGCTGCTGCCCCTGTGACATGATGTAAAACCAGGAGGAAGATGATGGATGTGGATGGATGGATGGATGGATGGATGGATGGATGGATGGATGGAGGATGGATGGAGTTAATATGTCTGAATGTGATATTATGCCTTGGAGTTTAATTTTTTTAATAAAAATAAAAACTAATATAAACAACAATTAAGACTGGTATTTTCTCCAAAGCAGCTTCATACAGAGTTCTTGATGTGTTGTTGTAAGCATGTTTGAGAAGTAAAAGTTATGGAGGTGTTTCATCTGTTTTTCTGTAAAATCTTTGTAAAAAAAAAAAGTTCAACTCCAGATGTTCTGTTGGTGTCCAGATGAGCAGCTCTGCAGCTCCAGGCATGTCATTGTCTGCTGAATGAACCTGGAAGAATAAATGTACAATATGTTTTAATGAAGGTTTACAAATACCTGTCACATAAGTACATATACTGAAAATTGCAACATTTACTCACCTGGACATAGAATCCACTTTGCCCATTGGTTAGAAGGTCCTTGTCATCTTCTGAGCATCTGATGTCACAATTTGGCCAACACGAAACTGTGCAAATGACATGGAGCTATTTAGAGGACATTTAATCTCTAGGAGCTGCACAGAGTCCAAAATTCCATCCAGGCTTACTACAAACTAAAAACAGAAGGTGCACACTATCATTGCAAAACACAATTAAAGTAATTAATAAAAATAAAGCAATTATCAGCATTTATTCCACAGTATTGCAGCAGTGTGCCTGCATGACCTGCTTGTATTACACCTGTTTTAAAGTGACTAATAAAAATAAAGCAATTATCAACATTTATTCCTCCTTGTGTTTCACCTGATGTTGAAACTTAAGGCTTTGGCTGAGCTCTGTCTGTGCTAATTTAAGATAAATAAGATTGTGTCCCACCTCTTTTAATAAAACGTGCCCAACGTTAGTACTGTGTAGACACTAAACCTCAGAGCTTTTCAGGCTGTTCTCAGGTTATGTTTATGTTGTTTATGTTTATTAAATTTGTTCATTTTTTTACAAAAGAAACAATACAGTACAAGACAATCTCATAAATGATAATGTACAAAATATAAAAAAAGGTTATATATATATCTCAGGTTATTCATCGCTTCATCGTACTGTAATGTGCTGGTATAAAACTAAATATGCTAGTAAAAGTAATCTGCACAGGTCGATTATGATTATATTGTCTTTATAAATTCACAAGGTTCGGACTTGCACTGGTCGCACATAAACAAACGTAGTTTTCACTCCGAAGTCGCGTACATGTTACACACAAAGTGTCAACAAAACAATTTCAGAAAATGCACTGCTGCACACTTTTGCTGCCCACTTTAAACGGTTCAGAAAATGCACTGCACACTTTAAATAAACAAACGTAGTTTTCACTCCGAAGTCGCGCACATGTTATACACAAAACGTCAACAAAACAATTTACGTACGAAGGTTCAGAAAATGCACTGCTGCACACTTTAAATGGTTCAGAAAATGCACTGCTGCACACTTTAAATGGTTTAAGTTGCAAAACCATATTTGTCTGAGCTGCTTCAACCTTCCTGCCCTCCCCGTTCTCAGATCAGCTGAGCAGTTGCTGCTGACAGTCCTCAAAACTTTTTAAATCTTATTTAAAAACACACATTTATTCCTTGGCTTTTAACACGTGATCTTATCTTTTATGGCATGTTAACACACCTGCAGTAAGACTGGTATATGTATTTATTTTTGTATGCTTTTTATAGTTTTTAATTAACTTGTCTTTTATGTTATTGTACAGCACTTTGGTTGACCCTGTGGTTTTTAAAATGTGCTTTATAAATAAAGTTGATTTAAAACATCACACTGTGATCTTTGAAACTGCCAGTGTCTCCCTGGTAAAGTTGCTGCTGGGTGGTAGATGGTAGATGGTAGATGGATGGTCTGTGAATTCTTTAACTTTAAACTGTCCAAAGGACTTTGGCCACTTTTAATTTTTGACTTTTTTTGTATGACTTCATCCTAGAACCAAATAATTTATAACGTAATAACAGTTGAGCAGATTCTAATAATCTTTATCTTATGATTCTTTAAAGGTCAAATGCAAATGGAAAGTTCTCTTAACTTCCAGTATGGATTTAAACACAATACACACTTCACATTATAAAATAAGTTTAGGAAATTGAATGTTCGAGGACACCACTTAAGAAAATATAACGTTTAATAGGAAAAGTTTGAAGTGACAAACAGAAGTAACAAATTTCCATCTGGTGTCTCACGTCTTCCTCCAGAAGATGACACAGGTTGTTGAATTCTGGTGATTTTCTTCTGTTGACTGTAAAAGAAAAATGTGATTAATTTAGTCCAGAAACTGTTTTTTTTTTTTAAACAACACAGTGTGATCACAACATGTTCATATACTAAATGTATCCTGTTGGAGTTATTTGAAATAAAATTCAATGTGTTATAGACATAAGTTATAAGAGTACATAAGAGTTCTTTGCTCGGTTCGAGACAAGTAACAGCACACCAGCACATAAACTCCCCCCCTCTCCTCAGTGGCGGACTTAGACATTTTGGGGCCCCAGGCAAACCTTTGTAAAGGGGCCCTGTACTGGTCTGTCGTGGTGAAGAGGGAGCTGAGTCAAAAGGCAAAGCTCTCAATTTACCGATAGATCTACGTTCCCACCCTCATCTATGGTCATGAGCTTTGGGTTGTGACCGAAAGAACGAGATCTCGGATACAAGCGGCTGAAATGAGTTTTTTCCGCAGGGTGTCTGGACTCTCCCTTAGAGATAGGGTGAGAAGCTCAGTCATCCGGGAGGGACTCGGAGTAGAGCCGCTGCTTCTCCACATCGAGAGGAGCCAGTTGAGGTGGCTCAGGCATCTGGTTAGGATGCCTCCTGGACGCCTCCCTGGTGAAGTGTTCCGGGCATGTCCCACCGGGAGGTAGAGCTGTCATCGGGCCGGAAATCCACGGCCCTACCCTACCCGAGCCCTCAGTTTAATTACCCAAGCCCGAGGGAGCCCGCTCATTTCCTAGAAATCACCGCCCGACCCGACCCTACCCGATTAAAAAAAAACAAACACTACGTTTATTTATTAAGCTTTATTAAGCGCTAAAAAAATGCTTTGCTTGAATTATAACAGTAACAGTGATAAAGAACAATAAAAAGTATCACAAATATATTTTTATTAATAAGAACTGCACAAACATGAACAAAATAAAACGCGCATATATTCAAGAAGATGGCTTTGTTGTTTGCGCCGGCCGGAGCGCGGCCGTCAGCTGCGCAGCCTCTTCTTCAGCTGTGAACCTGCCAAATAAATCTGGATTTAGTTGCTTAAAATTAAAATTATAAATATATTTAAAAATCGGTCAAGAAGTTTTTCTACTTACATGGCTTACATGTTGTCATGTAAGAACAATATCGCGTCCACTGTAGCAGGTTTGAGAGATGTCCTCCTCTGATCAATTGTGAGTCCAGCCGCGCTGAAAACTCTCTCGCTGCTGCTGCTGCTCGCTGGAATGCAGAGCACAGATCTCGCCAACTTGGCCAGTTTTGGGTACACACTCGAGTTTAATTTCCAGAATCCAAGCAAGTCTCTTTCATCGGCCACAGCATGCTTTAGAGTGGTGTACAGCGTGACCTCATCTTCTTCTTCACTGTCTGATTCATCCACTGCGTTCTCCCACTCAGCAAAAGAACTTGATGTTGTTCTTCTTTGTTTTGCTGGAGGAGGTGTGAGCGCGCTTGATGTTGAAGCTTCAGGAAGCACTTCTTCAGGTGCGGCAACTTGTTCCGCCGCAGATGAGAGCAGTGTGCGGACGTGAGCGTGCACCTGACGCACGTCAGCTGGTGACATCATTTTGAGTTTGTTAAAGTTGGGCCACAGAAATAATGCGACTCTGTGCAAGTCGTGGATAATAATTTTGCGCTCCAGCACTTCTGCATGTCTGCGGCGCAGAAACGCCTGCTGCGGAGAGTCTGTGCGTGAGGACTGGCAGTGTTGCTTCAGTTTCTCATTCCAGAGACAAACCAGGTTGATGGTGGGATATTTGTCACCCTCCAGTTCTCTCTGTGCACGGTAAAATGGTTCGAGAAATGTCACTAAAAAGTCCAGCATGTCGGGGGAGATGCTGTCCAGGCGCGCCTGCTCTCCGCGAGCCTCCATCTTCTCACACAGCTCAGTGTAAATATCTAGCACAGATTTAAGTGTGAGGTACACAGTGCTGAATCTGGTCTCACCCATCTGCAGTACAGTTTTTGAGAGCTGCGCAGCTAGACCAGATTGTTTTATATATCTCACAAGAGCTTTGGCTGCCGCGATGGTCTCAGCTATTTCTGGAGCGTTTCCAGCCAGTGCGTCAGGGTCCAGCCCGTGGCGCAGGACGGTGTTTATTAGATGATCAAAACAGTTAATCCTCCTGTCTGGCTCCAAGGCTTTAATAATATTGCTTCCTTGATCTGTCACCCAAACTATTTTATTTAGGGAGGAGGGGTCCAGGCCAAATTTGTTAATAAGCAGGCGCAATATTTCCTTTCTGATATTTTTGCCTGTTTTAGCTTCTTCTGCTGGAAACACGGCTGTCGTCAGAGTTTTTCCAACTAGTTTAAAGTCACTTCCGATGAAGTGGCAGGTGATTGCCATGTAACTTGTTTTTTTGTAATCATCAGTCCACATATCTGTGCTCATTGCAATGTCACCAGTCGCAAGAGCCTTTTTCAGTGTTTGGATTAAGGCTTCTCTTTTTTCTTCGGCCATTTCTGCGCACATCTTTGAAATTGTGTTGCGGTGTGGCAGAACGGATTCTGCAGAGACACGACCATAAGTGGCACCAACATTTATTAACTCTTGAGCCAGTCCTCGAAAACCTTCTCCACTCACCACGTTAAAAGGCCTGATGTCTTTGCAGCAAAACGTGACGCACTTTTCCGTGATGGATTGCTTGAATCGCTGCGGGACTTTCTGCACGTTCACAAATGAAGTCATTGAGCTTTGACTATCACTTTTTTTCGGAGGAGGCTGACACACTTTGCTATGTCGACTCAGTGAGGAGGTCCCAGTTTTTTTGCTGTCATAGCTGAGCACAACGCCACATTTGTTGCACCTCACAAAACCAACGCAGGCCATTTTGTCGTCAACTACAAGTTTAAAATAGTTCCAGACCTCAGACTTTCCACTCTGGTGGCTTTGAAGACTGAGTTCTC
>JBBPBX010078327.1:0-16651 GCA_038048925.1 Garcialebias charrua | reverse complement strand
AGTTAAAAATGGTGTATCACAAGGCTCAGTCTTAGGACCAAACCTCTTTACAATCTACGTAGGTAATGTAGGTCAGAGAATCCCTGATGCATCCTTACATTTCTATGCTGATGACACAGTTGTTTATTGTCAAGCTAAAATAGTTGCTAAGGTATTCCAGCTTTTGCAATCTGCTTTTGACATCATCCAGTCAGATTTGTTCCCTCTCAAACTTGTCCTAAACGACGACAAAAACAAAGGGATGCTGTTTTCAAACAGAAAATCAGTCCCAGCAGTTCAAAGTCAAAGTCAAAGTCAACTTTATTGTCAGAACTGCAATATGTACAGGACATACACAGGATTGAAATTGCATTTCTCTCTCAGTCCCTCGGTGCAACAGTAACCATTTAAACACTAAACAATTAATAAACAAGCATAAAATGAAATAATAAAAGTTTAGTACTGTCCTGAGTTTTTTGCATAGTAGTTTTTCATAGTAGTAAAAAAAGTATAAAAAGTTTCACCAACACCAAAACACCAACATTTAATAAACATAATCATAAAATGAAATAGAGTGTAATACTGTCCTGAGTTTTTTCATAGTAGTTTTCCATAGTAGTATAAAAGTATAAAAAGTTTCACCAACACCAAAAATGAAATAGAGTGTAATACTGTCCCGAAGTATGAAGTATAAAAAGTATATCTATAAAATAAATGAAGGTTCTGGCATTTGACATTTGTAAAGAGTGACAAAGCAGCATATGGGGTTAATGTACACAGTATATGTATGAGGTAGTTGATATTGGTATAGAAACAAAGTGGCATTATGCAATAAGGCTAGTAAAAAGAATATATACTGTATATCAGCAGTAGTGTAGATATAAAAAGTCTAGATGTAAACAGTAGTAATAAATGTAAACAGTAGTAATAAATGTAAACAGTAGTAATAAATGTCAACAGTAAATGTAAACAGTAGTATGACTATAGGCAGTAATGTAATACAAACATTAGTGCAAATATGAGAAGTAGTGCAAACTTCTTCCTCTGATATCATCCTCAAATGGTGTCCCTATTGAGTTTGTTGATTCCTATAAATATTTGGGTATTCTGGTCATTTCGCATCTCTCTTTTAAGCTCCACATGGAAAACCTAGTAAATCAACTGAAAGTTAACCTGTTTTTTGTTTGTTTTCAGAAACAGATCTATGTCTAACGCTGAATGCTAGGAAACGCCTTGTAACTGTTACTTTCCTTCCCTCCATTGATTACGGTGACATTATTTACATGAACGTTCCTACAAGCACCATGCAGATGTTGGATGCTGTCTATCATGGTGCACTAAGATTCATAACTGGCTGTGATTATCGTACCAACCACTGCACCCTGTATTCACTGGTTAACTAGACATCATTAACCTCACGCAGACTCTCCCACTGGTACATTTTCATCTTTAAATCACTTCTTGGTCTGCTGTCTTCATACATCTCCTCCTACATGTCTCTGCGTGAGTGCAGCTACAGCGTGTGCTCTCAGGATATGATTACCAGTACCTGCAGTGTTCCCTCAGTGAGGACTGAACTTGGCAAAAGGGCCTTCTCCTACTCTGCTCCTGCTTTCTGGAATATCTTACAAAAATATCTGAAGCTCTCAACCTTGACCTCTCTAAATGGCTTTAAGAATCTGTTTTGGCTTTAAAAAACCTGGCAAGAACCAATGCAGACTTGTTCCCGTTTTTAATGCCTTATAATCTAGCTGTTTTGCTACTTTTTGACATCTTTTTTTAACTTGTTTTTAAAAAATCTGTATGCCTCTCTTATGATTGTCTATTGTTTGTTGAAACCAGGTCTCGCTTGTAAATGAGTCCTCGATGTTCAATGGGATTAACCTGCCTAAATAAAGGTTAAATGAATTCACCAGCTGTAAATGTTTTATCCTGCAATGGTTCACATCAAGTTGGCTCTTATCCCACATGGCACTGTGCAAAAAGGTTCAGCATAGATCAAAGATGAGAACTCACTCAACCAGATAAACTACAAAAATAACATAACCATTGCTGAGAAACTGGAGCACAGTATGACAATAGAAAACTATGATCATCAATCTATTAATCATGAAAAACATCAGGCTGAACTGAGGGAAAAGAAACGCCAAAGTAATTAACTTATCTGACACATCAATCATTCCTCCTCACAGATATCACAAACATTTATCAACACAACTGGCACGTTTTCCTAAACTCACATGGAGTAAATGAGAAGCTCATCAGCCGACAGAGACAACACAAGCTCTTTCACTTTTGGAGTAAACAGAGAAAAACACAAGAAGCAAACCTGCAAATGTTGCTGCAGAGAGTTTCCTGCAGCATCAGCAACATTTTAGGGCTTAAGGTTGCAAAATCCATCCCCTCTTTTTAGGTTCATTTTAACAAGTTTTGTTAACCTTTCACTTTGCTGTAATAACATAACTGGAGCTGTTAAAAACTAAATACATGTAACTGTAAATAAGTCATAATGAAACTAGATGTGCTTTCACATTTGAAGGACAACCAGCAGAGACTGATGACCACATACACCTTCATGATCACCTGACAGCTAGAATAGATAACATCATTCATAAATCTTTTAATGATAGATAACTTTTTTTTTCATTCAACTTTTATTTAGGCAGTTTAATCACATTGAGCCTCGATGACTCATTTACAAGAAAGACCTGGTTTCAAAGAATGATGACACCAGCGACAACAATAGACAATCATAAGAGAGGCATACAAATTTATTGATTTGTGGTTTTTGATCATTTAAAAAAAGGTTAAATCATGTCATCTAGATAAGTTTCTTTTTTTGTTTTTTTTGTTTCGATCATTCAAGGTCAGAAACAAATGACAGAACAGATTGTGACACCTGCAAAACAAGTTTAGCATTTATTTATCTTATTTACTTACATAAAGCAACATGCTGTACTTCATCATGATATTGATAGGAAAGTGTGAAACGGATCCTGGCAGGTGACACAAAGCAGAAGCACCTCAGTGATGGGCTGTAAAACAGACGATAAGAGCTTCACTGAGGGAAACTTCAAACAACGATTGAGTCACAGAGGCAGTAAAGTGTGCAACTGGCAGAAATATGGAAACTGAGCATTTCACTGTAAATGAACAAGTTAGGGGAATTCACATGCTGTAAGTTGTTATGTGCGACTTACACCTGGACTTATTGGAACAAGTGTGATATAAACATCTCCAGACAGCAAACGGTTAAAGACGAGTCGCTTCTCTTTTGAAAATAAATTTTGTCCTGACAAGCAACAAGAATGTGGTCGGTTTGGTGCTACCAGCACCTTCAAATGTTCATAACAACTGGAATGGTCAATAAGAAAACTAGCAGAGCTTGGGTGGCCCTGGGGGCTCTGAGCTCAGGGTCCTTCTTGGGGTCTTGGGCTCTGGTACCCCCATTTGTCTGCCTCGGGTCTTGGGGGGCAGATCTCTGATGCTTCACGGTCACTACTGAATGTTCTATTAGAGAAGCCTTATTCATTTATGCATGCTTACAACCACACACTTATAGATGCAGGGATACACACGCAGGTATCGTATGTAGATATGTAGATGGGTATATGACTGAATATGAATGTATGTATGTGTATATGTATGTATATATATATATATATATATATATATATATATATATATATATATATATATATATATATTATATATATATATATATATATATATATATCAGTGGCGGGCCGTGCATTTCACACCTAGGCCTTCAGTAGTGCTCCGTCTGAATCAATCCAAGCCTCAATAACTATTTTATGGCTATAAACTTCTACTACAGGTACAGCTGTGACACACATAAAAAAAGCATAAAAAATAACCTGATAAAACTGCAATATTATTTAGGAATATAACAACATTTTACTCACCAAAAATGCTGATTATTTGTTATTACACTGTCTTTAATATTATATTAATAATTGATAATAAATATTTAATATCCCCAGGTAATAATTTGAGGTCTCAACTTCTGTTATGATCTTGTCTGATATTAGACAGAGTTTTGTGTGAGACAATAAAAAGATGGCAAAAAGGCTGAACAGGACACATAATGTATTATAAAATTATAAAATGAATAAATAAAATAAAATAAAAATAAAAAATGTTAGTTGAACCTTTGAAATTTTGAGTTTTTTTTTAAAACACAAATACAATTTCTACCTGGATCAGAAGGACTCATACGTGCGTCTGCTCTTTGTGGACTTCACATCTGCCTTCAACACCATGATCCCCCAAACTCTGATAGACAAACTATCCACACTTGGACTAAGCCCCTCCATTTGTAACTGGGTACTAGACTTCTTAACAGACAGACCACAGTCCGTGAAGATCCACAACTTCTCCTCCTCCACCATAACCCTCAGCACTGGCTCTCCCCAAGGATGTGTGCTGAGCCCTCTTCTGTTCACTCTGCTCACATATGATTGTGCAGCTACCCATCCAGGCTGTCATATTGTTAAGTTTGCAGATGATACAGTTGTGGTGGGATGCATCACAAACAATGATGAGTCCAGCTACAGACAGGAGGTGGAACACCTGGAGAGCTGGTGCAAAGAGAATAATCTTCACATGAATGTGAAGAAGACAAAGGAGATGATTGTGGACTTCAGAAGGAACAAACAAACACACACCCCACTGAACATAGGTGGATCAGTGGTGGAAGTGGTCTCCAGCTACAAATACTTGGGTGTACACATGAATGATAACCTCAGCTGGAGCAACAACACCACCAGCCTGATCAAGAAAGGTCATCAGAGACTCTACTTCCTCAGACGGCTGAGACGAGCTGGTCTGAGCAGTCCAGTTCTCACCTCCTTCTACAGGTGTGCAGTGGAGAGCATCCTGTGCTCCAGCATCAACGTGTGGCATGGAGGCTGCACAGTTGCAGAGAGAAAAGCTCTGCAGAGAGTGGTGAAGGCTGCACAGAAGATGTTGGAGTCAGTCTCCCCTCTATCACAGACATTTACACTTCGAGATGCAGGAAAAGAGACACCTGCATCATGAAAGACCTCACTCACCCAGCACACACACTCTTTGCCCCACTCCCCTCAGGACATAGGTTGAGGAGCATCAAATGTAGAACCACTAGACTGAGGAACAGCTTCTACCCTGAGGCTGTTAGACTCATGAATTAATAAATAATAAGAATAATCACTGTGAAATATCACATCATGCTGATGCTGATCTGTTTTCTTGTTGCTGTGTTCATCTGTGACCATCTGCTCATACAGACTCATGTTCGTGCTGCTGTTTATATATAATGATGTTTTTCTACTACATTAGGGCTTAGTGTATTTCTAGTTGATGTTTTCTTAGTTAATCCTAGATGTTATTACTGTTTTTCTCTTGCATTTTGTTGTTGGATGTAACTGGGACCCTGTGTACATAATCTCGTTTTCATCACATGTACCACATGCGGTGCAAATGACAATAAAGACTCTCTGACTCTGACTGACTCTGACAATTTACAGATATATGAAAGGGAAAAAAACAACATATAAAATGAAAGGTAGCAACAGATGAAAAAAAATCATATTTGCTCCTTCTTAAAACAAAATAAATTCAAACAATCAATTCAAACAATAATTATCTATAAATAATATAACAAAACTCACCAGAGTGTGTGGAACAAACTAGCAGTTATTTTGGGACATGCAGAAAGTTGTACCATGATGTGTCAGCTGAATCAGGAGCTCCTACTTCTCGTTGTTTCCAGCAGCAAACACCGCGGTAAAGTTAGTTTGAAGTTGGACGAAGCAACGCAGCGCTGAAGACACGCTGACACGGAGCTTTAACACTAGGAATACCAAACACATGTACTTGTACATATTTTACATATAGCTCCCATGGGAGACTGTAAAATGACAGATTGAGGAATTTGCATTCCATTAGGTTTGTGTGACCCCCTGGGGCTGAAGTCTTTTGTGTGCTCAAAACATCCCCCCAGTAGCCAAAACAAAACACCTCCCCATATTCCAACAACAACATTCCTTCTGCAGGTTCAAAGTGCAGCTTTTTACAACACAGACCAAACTTTTGGAGATGTTGATGACTCTTTGCAAATGTCAACGCTAGAAACTTCAGTTTATTTTATAGATATACGTTTTATACTTTTTATACTACTATGCAAAAACTCAAGACAGTATTACACTTTTATTATTTCATTTTATGCTTATGTTCATTGGGTGTTTGGTGTTTTAGTGGTGTTTGGTGTTTCAGTGTTGGTGTAAATTTTCATACTTTTATACTATTATGAAAAAACTCAGGACAGTGTTACACTTTTTTACTATTTTACTATTTTATGTTATGTTTATTAAATGTTTTAGTGTTTAGTGTTTAGATGGTTACTGTTGCACCGAGGGACTGAGAGAAACGCAATTTCGGTCCTGTGTATGTCCTGTACATACAGGTAGTCCCCGATTTACGAGCGAGATCCGTTACAACGAGGCGCTCGTAAACTGGAAATCTCGTAATTTGGAACGGCCGCCACGCTTCTCGTAAGTCCGGAATTTCGCTCGTAAATTGGAACGGTTTTGCTAGCGCGACTACGAACACTCGTTTTTCATCGAAAAACTGCTTATGAGTGCATAAAAATGATCGGAAACGTGTGTCCACATGTTTAGCTAACGAACTGTGGTGAAAAAACACAGGAAAACTCAGTATTTTTTGCGTTTTTTCCAATAATTCGCCAGCTCGTAAGTCCGGAACCTCGTAGATCAGAGCGCTCGTAAATCGGGGACTACCTGTATTGTATTTCTGACAATAAAGTTGACTTTGACTTTGACTGCCTCTAAGCGAGCAGGTCCCCGGTTCAAATCCCGGTCCGGGGGCCTTTCTGGGTGGAGTTTGCATGTTCTCTCCGTGCATGCGTGGGTTTTCTCCGGGTGCTCCGGTTTCCTCCCACAGTCCAAAAACATGCATGTTAGGCTGATTGG
Organism: Garcialebias charrua; assembly: GCA_038048925.1. Lineage (NCBI taxonomy): Eukaryota > Metazoa > Chordata > Actinopteri > Cyprinodontiformes > Rivulidae > Garcialebias > Garcialebias charrua. The sequence goes on along the minus strand of JBBPBX010078327.1, from coordinate 9,680 downwards.
CAACTCTAAAATTGACCCTGGGTGTGAGTGAGACAGGTCCCTCTTGTAAATGAGTCCCCGTGGCTCAACGAGTCCAGCCTGTATAAATAAAGGTTGAATGAATGAATGAACAAACTGATATGGAGAGAACACAAATTATGTAAGAATAAAAATACTAAATCTATTACAGTACTGTACAAAGTCAGAGACCCATTGAATGATAAAGCTCTGTATTTGTTGTATAACACAATCATTTTTCCACACTCAAAAGTATGAATGTTTACATGAAAACTGGAGTGAAACAACTTTATTCAATTTTATTTCACTCAGCATGTAGCTTGCAGATAGGCAGATAGGCAGCCATGGCATAGTGGTAATGGCACTCGTCCACCGATCGGAAGGTTGGAGGTTCGAATCCCGTTTCCCCACACCATGTGTCGTTGTGTCCCTGGGCAAGACACTTAACCCCGAGTTTCTCCCGGTAGGACTGGATGGCGCCTTGCATGGCAGTCTGCCGCTACCGGTGTATGAATGTGTGTATGAATGGTTGGATGGTTGGTATTGTAAAGCGCTTTGGGGCCCCTCATAGGGGGCTGGAAAGCGCTATATAAATAAGCTCCATTTACCATTTGTCCTTCGTCCAGGAAGGACAAAGATGCCTTCCTGACAAAACCGCCGTTCACATAAAGCGCATGTGTCTCCGCGGAGAAACTTATGAACTGACACGGTCCATAGCAGGGTTTCCAGGCCGAAGGCCTGTAAGTCGATGTCCTCGTAAGTCGGGGACCACCTGTACAATCCCGCCGCCTTCAGATAAAAGTGACCAATGCAATCCCGCCTTGACCGTGGAATACTGTAGGTGATATTTAGTATTTTTATTCTTACAGAATTTGTGTTCTCTCCATATCAGTTTGTTTGTTCATTCATTCATTCAACCTTTATTTATACAGGCTGGACTCGTTGAGCCACGGGGACTCATTTACAAGAGGGACCTGTCTCACTCACACCTAGGGTCAATTTAGAGTTAACAATCAGCCTAACATGCATGTTTTTGGACTGTGGGAGGAAACCGGAGCACCCGGAGAAAACCCACGCATGCACGGAGAGAACATGCAAACTCCACCCAGAAAGGCCCCCGGACCAGGATTTGAACCGGGGACCTGCTCGCTTAGAGGCAGTCAAAGTCAACTTTATTGTCAGAACTACAATATGTACAGGACATACACAGGACCGAAATTGCGTTTCTCTCAGTCCCTCGGTGCAACAGTAACCATCTAAACACTAAACACTAAAACATTTAATAAACATAAGCATAAAATAGTAAAATAGTAAAAAAGTGTAACACTGTCCTGAGTTTTTTCATAATAGTATAAAAGTATGAAAATTTACACCAACACTGAAACACCAAACACCCCTAAAACACCAAACACCCAATGAACATAAGCATAAAATGAAATAATAAAAGTGTAATACTGTCCTGAGTTTTTGCATAGTAGTATAAAAAGTATAAAACGTATATCTATAAAATAAACTGAAGTTTCTAGCATTGACATTTGCAAAGAGTCATCAACATCTCCAAAAGTTTGGTCTGTGTTGTAAAAAGCTGCACTTTCAACCTGCAAAAGGAATGTTGTTGTTGGAATATGGGGGAGGTGTTTTGTTTTGGCTACTGGGGGGATGTTTTGAGCACACAAAAGACTTCAGCCCCAGGGGGTCACACAAACCTAATTGAATGCAAATCCATCAATCTGTAATTTGACAGGCTCTGGTAAGTGTAGTACTCATCTGAATATTCTGGTATTCCTAGTGTTAATATCCAACGTCCAACTTGAAACTAACTTCACTACGGTGCAGCAAACAGTAAACAAAGTCCGTTTTCTCTCTTTCTACCTTTCAGGTCGTGTGACCAGGACATTACATCCAATAACACAGCAAGTTTGGACCATTGCAAAACTGTAAAAACCTACTTGGATTCTAAAAAAAAATTAGTGAAAAAGCTTACTGTATTTTAATGGCCAGCCAGCCCCAGAGCCTCTGGCCAGCCCGAACCGACTATCAACTTCCGCGCCGCGGGTGTGACGTCACACGTTGACTATCCAATCAAAACGGGTGAATAGCTGACATTTCCGTGTTGGTTGCGGTGAATACTCTTGGTGACGCGTTTAGCATCAGGTCTCGCCAACTCAAAATCTGATTGGTTGAAGCAACAGCTTGGATAGCGCTGCAGTGAGAAGCAGAGCTGCGAGTGAAGGCTTCTAATCTACCTAGCAACAAGTAGTGGCTAAAATGTGATTGGTTAAAGGCTTAAATATTAAAATACACTCTGGAAGCAGAGCAAACAGGGAGGTAGCAATGAAAGTAAGCGGTCAGACCATTTGGGATTATTTAATACGTATTCATGGACAAAATATAATAAAAATAAAAAATATTAATTTTTAATTTTAATTTTAAATAATTTTAAGGCCTTCTCTGAAGGCCTTGCAGGCCCTGAGGGTCCACCACTGATATATATATATATATATATGTATGTGTATATATACATACAGGGAACCCCCGACCTACGACTCCATCGACCTGCGAACCACGGGACCTACGAACGACCCAAAGTTGAAGAATGCCATCGACGTACGGCAAAAAATTCGTGACCTACGAACGAACCAAGCTAAAATATATAATCGAGCTACGGCAGACTGGATGCACGACCTACGAACGAGCCCCATTACAGGTATATAATCGAGCTACGGCGAAACTGCGTCACAAAACGGCAATCGGCGAGGTGGGGGAGGGGATTGCCTTTGGCTGTTGCTTGTTGGGCATGGGCGTGACACTGCGCATGGCAGTGGAAAAGTACCGCCAGCGAGAGGGGGGGGCTGGGCTTCTGGCGGATGTACACACAGCCGCATTGCAGCTGGCGGCGGAGGGATCCGTACAGGTAAAGCGGTAACTATTTAAAGGGCTGCGGCCATTTTGTGCCTCGTGGTTTTCCACTTTGATTGATGAGAGAAGAGAGTTACGAACAGCGAACTAAGAACAACGAAGAACGACGACGAGAGAAAACGAACAACGTACAAACAGGTACAGTAATAAATTTTAATTTACAGTAGCAGTTTTAGACTAAAGCGAACGTTAGCACGTTAGCATTAATTTTAAATTTTGCTCCTTAGGAATTAGCACGTTAGCTAATTTTCGACGCTACTGTATTTTTCGACGGGTCATCGAACGGGCAGGTACGGTCGTACTCAAAGAAATCTTTAGACGAAAGCAAACGTTTGCATTGATTTATGAACGTTAGCATTAATTTTAATTTTTGCTCCTTAGGAGTTAGCACGTTAGCTCGTACGAAGAATGGCTCCAAAGAGACCTGGAAAGTCCGCGGCCGCGGCAGAGGGGAAAAAACCTCGCAGAACCATCACGCTGGAGACGAAGGCAAAAATAATAAAAATGTCTGATCAGGGCATGACGCCATCTAAAATAGGAGAGAGGCTAGATTTACCGAGGTCGACTGTGGGGACGATAGTGGCGGACAAAGAGCGCATTTTGCAGCAAGTCCGTGCTTCGGCCCCAATGAAGTCCACCATCATAACTAAACAGAGGACGGGTAGAATAGTAGAGATGGAACGGTTGCTTGTGCTATGGCTGGAGGACAACACGCAACGCCGAATACCAGTTGGCATGTCGGTGATTTGCGAGAAGGCGAGGAGGATCTATAACAGGCTGATAGAACTAGGGACGAGTGAGGGAGGTGCAGGGGAGCAGGGGGGTGCGGGGGGGCAGGGGGCTGCACAGAGTGATCCGGGTGAAGGGACGTCTTCCCAGAGCGCAGGAGGAGGGACTTCAAGCGCAGGAGGAGGGACTTCAAGCAGCACATCAGGGGAGTTGGATGGACCAGAGACCTTCACTGCATCTAAAGGATGGTTTGATCGTTTCAGGAAAAGAAACAACTTCCACAACATCAGAGTGCAGGGTGAGCATTTAATTTCTCATTTTTATTTTTTAATAATGCAGGTACAGTACAGGTAGTCCACGACTTACGATTGTTTTTTACATTTTTTTTCCCTTTTATTACAGTGTTACAACAGGTTAACCGTGTCATTTTGTGTGCATTTAGGTGAGGCAGCAAGTGCTGACCACGAGGCAGCTGAGGCATTCCCAGCAGAACTGGCTGAGATCATCAGGGACGGTGGGTACACTGCCCAGCAGGTCTTCAATGTGGATGAGACAGGGCTGTTCTGGAAGCGTTTGCCAGACAGGACCTACATCAGTAGGGAAGAACGAACCGCACCCGGCCACAAGGTCGGCAAGGAGCGTTTGACCTTGCTGGTGGGGGGCAATGCTTCGGGTGATTGCAAACTCAAGCCGTTGTTGGTGTACCAATTTAAGAAACCCAGGCCCTTCAAAAATATTGATAAATCTACACTTCCTGTTTATTGGGCGTCTAATAAAAAGGCTTGGGTGACGCTGGAAGTTTTTACAAATTGGTTCAACAACAACTTTGTTCCAGAAGTGAAGCGTTTTTGCACTGACCAGAACATTGCCTTTAAAGTCCTGCTGGTCTTGGACAACGCTCCAGGACACCCCCCTACTCTCACCACGTTGAACAGGCATGTGAAGGTGGTGTACCTGCCTCCCAATACCACCTCTTTGATCCAGCCAATGGACCAGGGGGTTATTAGTACGTTTAAGGCGTACTACCTGCAGCGAGTCATCCGTGCCGCTTTGGAGGCAACGGAGAACTCTCAGACCCTCACGCTGAAAGACTTCTGGCGTAAGTACAACATCCTCGATGCTGTGCACAACATTGGCCACTCCTGGGATCGTGTTACTCCACAGAACATGTGTGGAGTCTGGAAGAAGCTCTGTCCAGAGCTTGTTCAGGGGGTACACGATTCCCAGGAGGTGGACCGTGTAATCGAGGATGTTGTGAGGATGGGCAGGTCACTGGAGCTCGAAATGGACCATGACGATATCGAACACCTGCTTGGTGCATCAGGAGAGGACCTGTCCCCAGACGACCTGATTCAGCTCGACAGGCACGTCCCGGATGAGGAAGTTGAGGAGGAGGAGGAGGTGGAGGTCATTCCTCCGACCTTCACCAGGCAGGAGATGGTGCTGGCCTTTCAGGATCTCCACAACTTCCTGGCGAGGATTGAGAAGCAGGACGTGGACTGTGAGAGGTTCGCCAAGGTCCGTCGGGGTGTCCTCAATGAAGTTGCGTGTTATCAGCAGATCCTGGATGATAAAAAGCTTGAAAAGGTGCAGAGCAGCATGCTGCAATATTTTACAAAGGTCACAGCACCGCCTCCAGGATCTGCTGATGCACCAGCTGAAAGGCCATCCAGTCCTCCTGCAGCAAGCCAGGAGGAGGCCTTGGACATCCCAGCGGACGAGAGGCCATCCAGTCCTACTGCAGCAAGCCAGGAGGAAGACATGGACAGCCCACCATCTCCCCAGTGAAACACGCCGCCCCCCCCCCCGCTCCCTCCCTCCAGGTACAGCACGTACTGAAATGAAATGTTTTTTTTTTTTTGGAGTTGTCATGTTACACAAATTAATGTCATCTGTCTCTGCTTATGTTCACAGCCTTCCTCCTCCTCCCCCTCCTCTTCACCAACTCCACCATCCCATCACTGACCTGCCCACCCTCACATCCCAGCACAGCAACGTCAGAAAGGTACAGCAAAGACATGTTAATTTATTTTCTCTTTTTTTTTTTACTTACATCTACACCTACTGTAATCATCACCTCTCTCTCGACAGCCTCCAAAGCGGCACGTCCCCCTGGTCCATCCACACACCTGCTACGCACCACACCACACACGTAAGGAGAAGTTGTTGTTGTCTGTGTTGTTGTTATCAGCAGGTGTTCACGTCTGTGTGTGTTTGTGTTTCAACAGATCCACTTGCTGTTTCGCCTCATGGAACAGCGTCGGGTACCACGTACCCGTGCTCCTGCTGCTCTGCCTCCAGCCTCCTGCACCTCCTCCAGCCTCCTCCCTGTGCTCCTGCTCCACACACCACACCACACACGTAAGGAGAAGTTGTTGTTGTCTGTGTTGTTGTTATCAGCAGGTGCTGACGTGTGTGTGTGGTTCATCCGCGTGTTGCTCCACGTCATGGATGAGCCTCTGGTGCTACGTGCTACTGGTCCTCCAGCCTCCTGCACCTGCTCCAGCCTCCTGCTCTGCCTCCAGCCTCCTGCTCTGCCTCCAGCCTCCTGCTCTGCCTCCAGCCTCCTGCCTGTCCTCCTGCTCCACACACCACACCACACACGTAAGGAGAAGTTGTTGTTGTCTGTGTTGTTGTTATCAGCAGGTGCTGACGTGTGTGTGTGGTTGTGTTCCAACAGTTCATCCGCGTGTTGATCCACGTCATGGTGCTACTGGTCCTCCAGCCTCCTGCACCTGCTCCAGCCTCCTGCTCTGCCTCCAGCCTCCTGCTCTGCCTCCAGCCTCCTGCCTGTCCTCCTGCTCCACACACCACACCACACACGTAAGGAGAAGTTGTTGTTGTCTGTGTTGTTGTTATCAGCAGGTGCTGACGTGTGTGTGTGGTTGTGTTCCAACAGTTCATCCGCGTGTTGCTCCACGTCATGGATGAGCCTCTGGTGCTACGTGCTACTGGTCCTCCAGCCTCCTGCACCTGCTCCAGCCTCCTGCTCTGCCTCCAGCCTCCTGCTCTGCCTCCAGCCTCCTGCTCTGCCTCCAGCCTCCTGCCTGTCCTCCTGCTCCACACACCACACCACACACGTAAGGAGAAGTTGTTGTTGTCTGTGTTGTTGTTATCAGCAGGTGCTGACGTGTGTGTGTGGTTGTGTTCCAACAGTTCATCCGCGTGTTGCTCCACGTCATGGATGAGCCTCTGGTGCTACGTGCTACTGGTCCTCCAGCCTCCTGCACCTGCTCCAGCCTCCTGCTCTGCCTCCAGCCTCCTGCCTGTCCTCCTGCTCCACACACCACACCACACACGTAAGGAGAAGTTGTTGTTGTCTGTGTTGTTGTTATCAGCAGGTGCTGACGTGTGTGTGTGGTTGTGTTCCAACAGTTCATCCGCGTGTTGCTCCACGTCATGGATGAGCCTCTGGTGCTACGTGCTACTGGTCCTCCAGCCTCCTGCACCTGCTCCAGCCTCCTGCTCTGCCTCCAGCCTCCTGCTCTGCCTCCAGCCTCCTGCTCTGCCTCCAGCCTCCTGCCTGTCCTCCTGCTCCACACACCACACCACACACGTAAGGAGAAGTTGTTGTTGTCTGTGTTGTTGTTATCAGCAGGTGCTGACGTGTGTGTGTGGTTGTGTTCCAACAGTTCATCCGCGTGTTGCTCCACGTCATGGATGAGCCTCTGGTGCTACTGGTCCTCCAGCCTCCTGCACCTGCTCCAGCCTCCTGCTCTGCCTCCAGCCTCCTGCTCTGCCTCCAGCCTCCTGCTCTGCCTCCAGCCTCCTGCCTGTCCTCCTGCTCCACACACCACACCACACACGTAAGGAGAAGTTGTTGTTGTCTGTGTTGTTGTTATCAGCAGGTGCTGACGTGTGTGTGTGGTTGTGTTCCAACAGTTCATCCGCGTGTTGCTCCACGTCATGGATGAGCCTCTGGTGCTACTGGTCCTCCAGCCTCCTGCACCTGCTCCAGCCTCCTGCTCTGCCTCCAGCCTCCTGCTCTGCCTCCAGCCTCCTGCTCTGCCTCCAGCCTCCTGCCTGTCCTCCTGCTCCACACACCACACCACACACGTAAGGAGAAGTTGTTGTTGTCTGTGTTGTTGTTATCAGCAGGTGCTGACGTGTGTGTGTGGTTGTGTTCCAACAGTTCATCCGCGTGTTGCTCCACGTCATGGATGAGCCTCTGGTGCTGCCTGTCCTCCAGCCTGCCTCTGGTGTCCTGCATGTTGCCTCCATCCATCACCTTTGTGTCGTTCTGCATAAATGACTGCTGCCAAAAACCAAAAAAACTTCATGTGATGCACAGACCTGCTCACATCAGGACCACAGACCTGAACTGACACATGCCTGAACTTACAGCTGGCCTAAAATGCTCACAACATTCATTGTTGAGCAATGGCTCAGCAGTTCCATCAGATGCAGGTTTGATCATGAGAACAACATCTGTCTACCTACACTTCGGTCAAAGTAAGACAATTTTGATTCATTTTTCTGCTGCTTCTCGCTTTTTCTGAGTTCATGGACTTCTTTCTCATGCACATGGACACTCATCAACACAACGTGCTCATGTGTGATTGCTGACATCATTTTGCTGATGTGACTCTCTGATTTGCTGCTGTTTTGCTGTGAAAAGCTGCACTTTGACAAGTGTTCATGTGTGATTGTTGACATCATTTTGATGATGGGAATCCCTGGTTTGCTGCAGGTTTGATGTGAAAAGCTGCACTTTGACAAGTGTTCATGTGTGATTGTTGACATCATTTTGATGATGGGAATCCCTGGTTTGCTGCAGGTTTGATGTGAAAAGCTGCACTTTGACAAGTGTTCATGTGTGATTGTTGACATCATTTTGCTGATGTGACTCTCTGATTTGCTGCTGTTTTGCTGTGAAAAGCTGCACTTTGACAAGTGTTCATGTGTGATTGTTGACATCATTTTGATGATGGGAATCCCTGGTTTGCTGCAGGTTTGATGTGAAAAGCTGCACTTTCAGAAGTGCTCATGTGTGCTTGTTGACATAATTTTGCTGATGGGAATCCCTGGTTTGCTGCAGGTTTGATGTGAAAAGCTGCACTTTCAGAAGTGCTCAAGTGTGATTGTTGACATAATTTTGATGATGAGATTTCCTGCTGATTTGCTGCAGTTCTGATGTGAAGTTACTGATGTACAGGTGTTTATGGATGCATGTGTGGTGTAATTGTTTAGATAAGTGCTTGTAAATAAAGTTCTGTGCATGTATATAGCCCAGTATGTCAGTGTCATGCTGTTAAATGTGGGCGCGGCGGTCCGTTAGCGGTATTTCCGCGACCTACGAACAGAATAGCGACCTACGAACGAGACGCTACTTTCACCCCCTACCTACGAACCGATCGACCTGCGAACGGTTCTTAGGTCCCAAACTCGTTCGTAGGTCGGGGGTTCCCTGTATACAGTATATGTATATATATGTATTTATAATAATCTACTGCAAAGTCATAGATATTGTGTCTTTTTTGCATATGTGTTTTGTTGCTGTGTTCTGTCATATACTTTGCAGGATTGCAGGCGGCGGTTGGGTGTGTTTGCCTTGTGCTCTTTTTATGGATTTTTTCCTTGTGGTCTTACTTTCTATGTTTTCCTTTCTTTCTATAAAAAAAAAAATATATATATATACATGTATATTGGTGTGAAGAGGATGGCTGTGAGGTGAGAAGGGAGGCCATCTATAAAGGAAAAAAAAAACAAAACAAGCAGAGCATTTTTCAGGGAGTCTTTTCCTCACCATTTCATTGGGAAATGGCGGTGACCAGGAACAGTGAAGGTCAAGAAGATATCAGCAGGATCAAACACACTTTGTACGACCCCTGAAAGTGAAACTTCTAGAGGCTTGCTAGTTTCAGTATGAGTTGTTTACAAGTTTGCAGATTGCTTTTAAACCAGAGGATGTTTGGTTGTTATCGTTAGGGCTAAGGTGAGGATAAGGAGAAAATTTGTCAAAGAGCGTGATTTGTCCTTCAGGAGGCAAATATGATGCTACATGTCCTAACTTAAGAAGGTTAAATTAGGTCCTC
>JBBPBX010078326.1:4421-16651 GCA_038048925.1 Garcialebias charrua | reverse complement strand
TTTTTGTCTTCTTTTTCTTTCTTTTTGCTCTTTTTTCTTTTTCCCTTTTTTTCCTTTTCTCTTAGTTTCTTTCTTTTTTCTCTTTCTTTTTTCTTCTTTTTCTCTTTCTTTTTCCTTTTTTCTCTGTTTTCTTTTTTCTTTTTCTTTCTCATTTTTCCTTTTTTCTTCTGTCTTTTTTCTTTTTTGCTCTTTGTTTTTTTTTCTCTTTTCTTTTTTCTTCTTTCTTTTTTCTTTTTCTTTGTTTTCTCCTTTTTTCTCTTTTCTTTCTTTTTCTGTTTTTTCTTTCTTTTCCCCTTTTTCTTTTTCCCTTTTTCTTCTTTTTTCTCTTTTGTCCTTTTTTCTCCTTTTTCTTGTTCTTTCTTTTCTTTCTCTTTTTTCTTTCTTTTTCCTTTTTTCTCTTTTTTCCTTTTTTCTTCTTTTTTCTCTTCCTTTTTCTTTCTTTTTTCTCTTTTTCTCATTTCTTTATTTTTCTGTTTTTTCTTTCTTTTCCCTTTTTTCTCTTTTTTCCTTTTTCCCTTTTTCACCAGCATATTTCCCTTTTTCTTCTTTTTTCTTTTTCGAGGTGGAGGCAACAGTGACTGAACAATGATTTGTAGGAATATTCCAGTGCACAGTGACAGATTAGTGCATATGTGTGAGGAATCTGCTTTTTCAGGCTTTACGTCAGACTTAAGAATCGGTTGGGCCCTCTGTGATTGTAAACAATGTTTTTGTTCGAGTCTTTAGGTCTTTTTCAGATGCAGATTTTCTTTCTGCTGATTTTGGCAAAAACTGTCTTAGGGGTTTTTTGCAGCTTTTTACCTAGACACACAAAAGAATACTTAAAGTTAGTAGTAAAATAAAAGCCAACAATGGACAGTGCTTGAAAAGAAGGAAATTAGACAGAGATTAAAAGAAAAATCCAAAAACAACCTTTAAGAACAAAGGAACATTCACTGTCTTCTACTCAAACACTTAGGATTACCATGACCTCAGCATGGAACTCTACTAATAAAATAAAATCCTATAAAATAGTTTGTGGTGACGACTGGTGCCTGACCAACAAGACTTCTCACCGCTGCATGGAACAGTGGAGTTTGTACTGGTGCGGTGGGCTTGACAATACGATCCTCCTGGGTCTCCTCCTGAACCACCTGATCTTAGGATGGAGGAGACTGGGGGTGGGGGTGGAGAGAGAGAGAGAGAGTGCACACGAGGGAGAAAACGAGTGAGCAAGAGAGACAGAGAGAGAGAGTGAGAGAGTGCACACGAGGGAGAAAACGAGTGAGCAAGAGAGACAGAGAGAGTGAAAGAGAGCAAAAAAGAGTGAGAGAAAGCGAGTGAGAGAGAGAGTGACAGAGAGAGCAAGCAAAATAGCGTGGGAAAAAGAGAGCAAGATAGAGCAAAAACGAGCAAGAGAAAGCGAGCGAGTGCGAGAGAGCGACAAAGAGAGAGCACATGAAAGAGAGAGCGAAGAAGAGCGAAAGAAAGCAATAGAGAGACAGCAAGCAAAAGAGAGCAAGAGAAAGAGAGAGAAAGACAGTGAGAGAGAGTGACAGAGAGAGAGCAAGCAAAAGAGAGTGGGAAAAGAGAGCAAGAGAGCAAAAAAGAACAAGAGAAAGCGAGCGAGTGCGAGAGAGCGACAAAGAGAGAGCACATGAAAGAGAGTGAGAGAGAGCGAAGAAGAGCGAAAGAACGCAATAGAGACAGCAAGCAAAAGAGAGCAAGAGAAAGAGAGAGAAAGCGAGTGAGAGAGAGAGTGAAAGAGAGCAAGCAAAAGAGTGGGAAAAAGAGAGCAAGAGAGAGCAAAAAAGAGCAAGAGAAAGCGAGCGAGTGCGAGAGAGCGACAAAGAGAGAGCACATGAAAGAGAGCGAGAGAGAGTGAAGAAGAGCGAAAGAACGCAATAGAGAGACAGCAAGCAAAAGAGAGAAAGAGAAAGAGAGAGAAAGAGAGTGAGAGAGAGAGTGACAGAGAGAGCAAGCAAAAGAGAGTGGGAAAAAGAGAGCAAGAGAGAGCAAAAAAGAGCAAGAGAAAGCGAGCGAGTGCAAGAGAGCGACAAAGAGAGAGCACATGAAAGAGAGTGAGAGAGAGCGAAGAAGAGCGAAAGAAAGCAATAGAGAGACAGCAAGCAAAAGAGAGAAAGAGAAAGAGAGAGAAAGACAGTGAGAGAGAGTGACAGAGAGAGCAAGCAAAAGAGAGTGGGGAAAAAGAGAGCAAAAAAGAGCAAGAGAAAGCGAGCGAGTGCGAGAGAGCGACAAAGAGAGAGCACATGAAAGAGAGTGAGAGAGAGCGAAGAAGAGCGAAAGAAAGCAATAGAGAAACAGCAAGCAAAAGAGAGAAAGAGAAAGAGAGAGAAAGACAGTGAGAGAGAGTGACAGAGAGAGCAAGCAAAAGAGAGTGGAAAAAAGAGAGCAAAAAAGAGCAAGAGAAAGCGAGCGAGTGTGAGAGAGCGACAAAGAGAGAGCACATGAAAGACAGCGAGAGAGATCGAAGAAGAGCGAAAGAAAGTAATAGAGAGACAGCAAGCAAAAGAGAGCAAGAGAAAGAGAGAGAAAGCGAGTGAGAGTGACAGAGAGAGCAAGCAAAAGAGAGTGGGAAAAAAAGAGCAAGAGAGAGCAAAAAAGAGCAAGAGAAAGCGAGCAAGTGCGAAAGAGCGACAAAGAGAGAGCACATGAAAGAGAGCGAGAGAGAGCGAAGAAGAGCGAAAGAAAGCAATAGAGAGACAGCAAGCAAAAGAGAGCAAGAGAAAGAGAGAGAAAGCGAGTGAGAGAGAGTGACAGAGAGAGCAAGCAAAAGAGAGTGGGAAAAAAAGAGCAAGAGAGAGCAAAAAAGAGCAAGAGAAAGCAAGCGAGTGCAAGAGAGCGACAAAGAGAGAGCACATGAAAGAGAGTGAGAGCGAAGAAGAGTGAAAGAAAGCAATAGAGAGACAGCAAGCAAAAGAAAGCAAGAGAAAGAGAGAGAAAGCGAGTGAGTGACAGAGAGAGCAAGCAAAAGATTGTGGGAAAAAGAGAGCAAGAGAGAGCAAAAAAAAGCAAGAGAAAGCAAACGAGTGCGAGAGAGCGACAAAGAGAGAGCACATGAAAGAGAGCGAGAGAGAGCGAAGAAGAAGTGCAAAAGAAAGCAATAGACAGCAAGCAAAATAGAGCAAGAGAAAGAGAGAGAAAGCGAGAGAGAGAGAGAGTGACAGAGAGAGCAAGCAAAAGAGAGTGAGAAAAAGAGAGCAAGAGAGAGCAAAAAAGAGCAAGAGAAAGCAAGCGAGTGCGAGAGAGCGACAAAGAGAGAGCACATGAAAGAAAGAGAGTGAGAGAGAGCGAAGAAGAGCGAAAGAAAGCAATAGAGAGACAGCAAGCAAAAGAGAGCAAGAGAAAGAGAGCAAGAAAGAGAGTGAGAGAGCATGCGAGAGAGACACACAATATTTTGTCTGAGTTCATGATAATACTTTACAAAGTAAATATGAAACTTTTTGTTAATAATAATAATAATGTCTATTCCTGTCATCTGCATATGTTCCCATACACAGACGAAATTCGTCTCTGCATTTAACCCAACCACCTACCAGGTGGTGCAGTGAGCAGCCCGAAAGCGCCCGGGGAGCTGGAGTTGTTATAAGTGTGAAGTTTTACTGATGATATTTTATTTTTGTATTTTAACATTTCCATTTGATAAAGTTCACTTTTTTTTTAAAAACTAAAATGTCTGAACATCACTTTGTGATCATTTACATAAAAAGTGATGTTTTTATTGCGTCAGTTTAACTATCAGGTAACTTAAAACAGTGACAGTCAGATGAAATGTACCTGTGTGACAGTCTGGATGTCTGAATGTCAGTGGACCAGTCCCACCGAGGAGGAAGAACCACAGAACCTCCTGAGAACCAGCTGTTCCACCCAGAGGTCCCACTGGGACGATGGTGATGTCTGGTCACCTGAAGAACAAACACTGTAAATGCCACACACACTTCCAGGACACCTTAAACATGAACCTCCTACAGAGTCAGACCCTCACCCCCAACGCTGCTAGCAAAAACCAACCACAAAAACAGATCTGACATTTCCATAACCTGTTATGATCAAATAAAATGGTCATGGTGCAAATAGTAGCCTACAAGAATTGATTTACTCTCTTTTACTTTGAGAGCTGCTTCTTGCTGATGAAATGAGCTCATTGTTTTCTTTATTTTAAATTTCACAAAAACATACTGTACATGTTTTATCATTGATCTCTTGAGTTTACCGTATTTTTCGGAGTATAGGTCACACCGGAGTATAGGTCGCATTGTCCAATTATTACCAATAGATTGGAAAAATCCTTAGATAGGTCGCACCTACGTTTAGCTCTGCTGCAAATGTCTGCCACAGGAGCGCACAGCAAGGCTTTTAAGAAGATTAACACTTAAAAACAATTATTTGTTTGATAAAAATTATAGCAAATATGTGTCTGAGCTGAACTTTTCCTTAATAAATGAACGTAATTGTGAAATGAGCTGGATTTAAAAATGTGTTTAGCCGAAAGTGATAAAAAGCCATATACTGTAAAGGTCGCACCTGAGTGTAGGTTGCAGGCCATGGAAAAAAAAATGATAAAAAGGTGCGACCTATACAGTGGCGGACTTAGACATTTTGGGGCCCCAGGCAAACCTTTGTAAAGGGGCCCTGTACCGGTCTGTCGTGGTGAAGAGGGAGCTGAGTCAAAAGGCAAAGCTCTCAATTTACCGATCGATCTACGTTCCCACCCTCATCTATGGTCATGAGCTTTGGGTTGTGACCGAAAGAACGAGATCTCGGATACAAGCGGCTGAAATGAGTTTTCTCCGCAGGGTGTCTGGACTCTCCCTTAGAGATAGGGTGAGAAGCTCAGTCATCCGGGAGGGACTCGGAGTAGAGCCGCTGCTTCTCCACATCGAGAGGAGCCAGTTGAGGTGGCTCGGGCATCTGGTTAGGATGCCTCCTGGACGCCTCCCTGGTGAGGTGTTCCGGGCATGTCCCACCGGGAGGAGACCCAGAGGAAGACCCAGGACACGCTGGAGGGACTATGTTTCTCGGCTGGCCTGGGAACGCCTTGGGATTCCCCCAGAGGAGCTGCTCCAAGTGGCTGGGGAGAGGGAAGTCTGGGCCTCCCTACTTAGGCTGCTACCCCCGCGACCCGACCCCGGATAAGAGGAAGAAAATGGATGGATGGATGTTTTATTATTGCAATAAAAGGCTCTAAATCAAGTCTTACACCAAAATTCAACAACACTAAATAAACACAAACAAATAGAGAGGGTAGATGTGAGCAATACAGTAGAAATATATTTTCCTAAATTATAAGATTTTCACAACTTTAATTCTTTTAACGTTATATTACATATTCTGTAACAGGGAACAGTTGTTAGATCAATGTGAAAAAGTGAGTGTGTGTAGTTGAGATGTGGTATTTTGAGATGAATTCACACACTGGCTTGATATGAACAGCAAGATGTCCAGGCATGAGACACTTTTTACAGCATTAAGTGATCATGAATTACCTTGATTATTCAGCTGGACTTCTATGAAAGTTGTCTTCTGTCTTGTTTCTGGTCTTTAATGATGCATGTTTAAAGACTGCATCTGAAAAAACAACAAATGTTAGTGTTGGAGGAAATAAAAGAAAAAATAAGACATTATTACATTTAACACATGTGAAGGCTCTCATTTATCCAAGTTTCCATAATTAAGACTGGAAGTTTTGACTTCTTTTTAAACCTTAAAACTTACACAGACTGTAAGACTTACTGTAAACTAAATGACTCAAATAATGTCACAGATTTTTCCACCTGGATTATTGAGCATGCATCAGGGAATGTCACTTTTCATTTATATCAATTTTTACATTTTAGATAACATTTTAATTTAGCAAGCCTTTTGATTCTGTTGTTTTAAACTAACAGTGGCATTTCTGTCCAAAGCAAACCTGTCATTATTAAAAAACACATTTTTGCATTACTCTGAAAGCTATAAGTTGTGCTTTATAATGTATTTAATGGAGGGACTATGGACCAAATAACAAAACAATGATAGTCTGATGAAGTTTTAACAGTCAAATATTTTGTAAAATGGTTGAGAATTTTTTTTTATAGATAACTGTGGAATATTTTAGATCTATTCTATTCAATGTAAAGTCCGAATAATTTAATAATACTGTATACTAAGCAAGCAGGGCAGAGCTAAAGTAGGTAAAATATATAATCCCCTCTCTCCTACTTAATTCAGAAGATTTAGGTCGAATATCTTTTAATATTTTGATACAGAAAGAAAACGTGAAAATAGTGGTTGTCTCAGCTGATTACTGTTAGGATTTCTTTTACCCAACCTACAAAATAATTTCTAAACCTCGTACCTCATCTTGCTTTAATACTTCATCTTCATCTTGAGTCACTGCCTCGGTGCCTGGATCCTGATGTCCGGTTCCGCCACACTTTTAAATGGGCCGCTGCCGCTCGTGACCGTCATTAGCAGTTGATGAAGTTTTAGAATTCGACCCATTTAAAAAAGGTTGTCACTTTCGGTAGTGAAGAAACATACGTTATTGTTTTTTGACGCTTTTTACGTTTTTCAGCTCCGCTTTTCTGTCTCCTGTCTCCCGCTTCCTTCACAAAACAGCAGCGAGCAGCACTTCCTGGATTAGTGGGTGACGTCATGACGCATGACGGAATAGTCCATTTTAGTAGGGGGATACAGAACTCAACCGTTTTTTCTGTTGCGTTTTTAAAGATAGTTTTCATCGTAACTATAATTATTTTTATGTTAAACGTACATTAACAAGCAGGAGCAATGTTAAGGATGTAGGTGACGGCTGGGGTCCCTGCTTATTGGCGGCCCCTGCTCATTGGCGGCCCCTGCTCATTGGCGGCCCCAGGCCCAGGCCTCGTTCGCCTGAATGGTAGATCCGCCACTGGACCTATACTCCGAAAAATACGGTACATCGATGAATGGCAACATCAAGTATTTTAACCCATCATTTTGTAACAAAATATCTTAAAAATGTAAAAAGTGACCATTTTACCCTGATGGTGCTTTAAAATTTAATTTGTTTTTGACGCATATATGCATCAAAAAGCTATAGCTATATGAGCTATTAGAAAAATGTTGACGATTCAAAACTTCCTTGGATATTTCTTTCAAAGCAAACTCACGTAATTTGATAGCGGCACATATGTTCATTAAATTGTAGGTAATTTTATGTATATTTAATGCATTTAAGATGATTTAGAGATCAGTGACCTGATGACCTATTCTATGAAAACACAATTCAGTCACATTCCACTGTCTTTCCCAGTTCTTCTTTGAACAGCATCAACCAGACCAGCAGGACCAGTTGTTAAATCTTGACAAACTGGCTG
This sequence comes from Garcialebias charrua, assembly GCA_038048925.1. Taxonomy (NCBI): domain Eukaryota; kingdom Metazoa; phylum Chordata; class Actinopteri; order Cyprinodontiformes; family Rivulidae; genus Garcialebias; species Garcialebias charrua. The sequence continues at coordinate 9,311 of JBBPBX010078326.1, read as the reverse complement.
GTGTGCCTTGAGCAACTATTTGAAACATGTGCTGCACACCCTTTACATTCACAGGATCTCGTCATGGAATACTGGATCTGAGGACGCATTCACACAAATAAACATGTGTTAAACTTCTCTGTTCGATCAAATAAACAAGGGTTTTTATAGGAACACTGAAGAGAAAAGTGCTGGCAGTAATTGAAGTTGACACAGTTGTCTGGATTAAACCATGCCGTCAGTGAAAGTCGTAGCACCTGTTTTTAGTCGTCTAGAACACCTGTTTCTGATTAAAGCTCAACAGCGTAAAGCTAAAGCTGAACTTTACTCAAATAAATTGTGTTTTTTAGCTTTCTGACAAAGTTTAAAGTTTTAAACCATGATTACTTTCCTGTATATATTGTCTCACAACTGTAGTCTCATTGGAGCAAAGTACAGTAATCCTGAACAAACGACCGATCACTTATAAACATGATGTTCCTACCTGTGACGAATTAAAAGAGGATCCTTTGGAAAAAAAAAACTAAAAAAAAAATGTGTATTTGAATTTGTTCGTACGAGAACCTTTTGAGTGTGACAAAAGAAGCTGAAGTAGCAGCAACAACACCCTCTCAGAGACTAACGAAGAGGGACGGCCTTCTCTCTGCTCCTGTGTACACTCAGCCAATGTGGTGAACTGGAATGAGATCGTTCAAGAAGTGGAACCTGTATCTGTCAAGGTTTTTATATCCTAATGTGTTCCTAGCATGTTGTTTAGTAATACAAAAAAAGAATATGGATTTTTTTCTAAAAATTGATGGAGTGGAAGTAAAGAGAGTAAACGAGGTGAAGTTTTTGGGTGTGGTAATTGATGACAAACTATTGTGGAAACAGCACATCAATTCGGTAAAAAGTAAGTTAGCCAGATCTACTAACTGCGGCACTGTATAAAGTTAAAGATTTTTTGAATGAGACAGCTCTGTATTTGTTATATAATACAATTTTTGTTCCACATTTAATTTACTGTGTTGAAGTTTGGGGGAAGGCATGTAAAACTATTACAAAGCCTGTTTTTATTTTACAGAAAAGAGCTGTGAGAATTATTTTAGGGAAACCTTATTGTCATCCATCGAACATATTATTTAATCAACTTAAGTTATTGAAGTTTTATGATTTGGTGGATTATAATATTTCATTAGTTAAAGCTCAAAACAACTTACTGCCTCCAAACGTTCAAATGTTTTTTGTTAAGAGAAGGTCTTGTTATAGCCTTAAGGGAACTGAGATTTTTGCAAAACCTCAGTATAGAACCAGATTGAAGGGTCGGACTGTTTCGATACAGGGAATTGATTTATGGAACAATTTGGATAACAATGTTAAATATGCTAAATCTATGCTCGTGTTTAAAAAAGTGATCAAATCTAAGTTGTTAACAAAATATGAAAATCTTTAGTTAAATCCATTGTATTAGTAATTTTCTAGTTAACTAATGAAGTTTTTTTTAATTCAATTACTTGAAAAACATTGCTTGAGTTGATTGTTTGGATTGAGTTTGCTTTTGTTTTTTTGTTTTTTGAAAAAAAAAAGGGGCAGATAATATAAGATTATTTCTTCTCTCTGCCACCTTTCATTTTATGTCTTTTACATTCTACACTGTATGTTGAAACATTTTTTTATATTGATGTAAAATGAATACATTTAATTTAAAAAAGTGTATTGTATTAGAGTTAGAAATTTAGAAAGAGTTATTAATTTTGTTCTGTTACTGGAAGATTATTATTGTTTGAACTGATTGTTTGAAAAAAGGGGCAGATATACAGTAATAAGATTTTTTTTCTTCTTTCTGCTACCTTTCATTTTTTTTTAATATTTTGTATGTTATCGTTTATGGGATTGTTTTGTATTGCATTTTTTTCTAAATGAACAAATTTAATAAATAAAATATAAATAAATAAATAAATAAATATGAGTCCTGAAGTTGCATGAGCAGCTCATAATTTAAGACAATAAATTGTTCTGGTATGCTTCCATCCATCATCTTTACCTGCTTCTTCCTTTCTGGGTCGCGGAGGTTGCTGGTGCCAATACCCAGCAATCACTATGCAAAAGATGGGGGACCAGTTCAAAAGTCCATCAGGGACACACAGAGACAAACAACCATTCTCTCTCTCTCTCTTTTTTTCTCTCTCTCTTTCTTTCTCTCTCTCTCTCTCCCTCCCCTAGAGACAATTTAGAGTTACCAGTCAGACTAACATGTATGTTTTTGGTTTATGAAGGAAACTGGAGTAACTGCAGAAAACCCACACATGCACGGAGAGAACATGCAAACTCCACCCAGAAACCAAGCAGGGATTTGATCCAGCAACCTTCTTACTAAAAGATGACTCAACCAACTGTGCTTTATTAAAATCAAATTAGTTATGGGAAATAATTTCAAAAATTATGTAAAAACTTGAACAGGTTGATTTAGAGTTGGAGTCCATTTATTGTTGGGTTCATTTTCTTGAAGTTTTTGAACATTTTGGATCATCGTGCTCAAAAGGAATGAACTTGTAGCCATTTTGGTCAAATCTTGTAAATGGCGGTATGCATGAATGTCTTTCAAAACGTTTCCCATGTGATTGTAGAACATTTTGAACATGTGGTCACATGATCCCCCCCCCCCTTTCTTTAAAAGTGTGGGAACATAAACTATTCAAATCCTTCAAAGTCCTCAAACCCAATCGGCAATAAAAGGACATGATGTCAGTATCTTTGCACACTTGTTTTAAAAACTAAAGTGAATTTGTTTTAATCCTGTTTGGTTTTTGAAAGTGAGCACAGGACCGGGTTACTCACCTGCCACTAGATGCTGCTGGAGACCTGTGAACTAAATTTATTCAAAACCAGTCAGTAAACCATTGTGGTGAGACATCAAGGCAGAAAGGCTACAGGATCCTGGGGCCTGTAGATGATTTGATTTTTAAAATACGTCTACTTTTTAGTTATTATTTTATTGTTCTTAAAACACTAGTTTTTCCACAGTCAGCAAAACAAAACTCCAACACAGATCTGCTATAAGTACAACGTAAGTTCTTATGTAGGCCTACACCTAAAACAGAATGTCAGATTATATAATCTGTGTTGATATGGAGACAAAATATATATTTTATATATACTGGTACTTATATAAGTTAAGTGATAAAAGTGAATTATGTTTACAAAAACCATGGTGTGTGTGTGTGTGTGTGTGTCTGTGTGTAGGGGGGTGGGGGGTCTGTTTTAAAATTGTGTTTTAAGAATAAAAGAAAAAATCTGTACTTTTGTGGGATTGTGGGTTGTGTACTGAAAATGAATGAAAACGGAAAACTGAGGTTAATACAAAAATGTGTTGTCTCAAAAAGGATTAGTATTTAGAAACAGCCAGCCAAAAGACAGCAAAGCAAAAGCTAAACGTTAAAATTAGTTAATTTTTTTTACATCTAAAACCTAAAATCAGCATATTTGTAGCTAAAATAAAAAAATACTTCAATAGGCAAATTAAAACCTATAAATGTAGCTAAAAGTTACACAGTTCAAAAAGAAAAGGGGAAAAAAAAACAGTAAGTAAAACTTAAAATCAGTGCTTAAAATTAGCACAATAACAGCTTGAAACATAAATCAACAAAATACTAGGTAAAACCAACAGAACAGCTAAAAGCTAAAATTAGCACATCTAAACCAATATATATATATACAGTAGGCTATATATAAAAAAAGAAAGAAACCGTCCAGATGACCTGACTGAACTTTGTTTGTTTTTTGTTTTGTTTTTATTGTTTGCACAAAAAGAAACAACACACATAAAAGAAAAGTAAAAAAAGAAAACAAAATGTGCAGGAGAGGTCATAAAAACCCTAATTGGGCTTACAAGCGCACCCCCCCCCCTTCTAAAAAATAAGAAGAAAATCATAAAAGCTTTATACATAAACTTACATCTTACTTTAAACACACACAATTACATACCAAAGCAAAAGATAATAGTTGATATTAAATAAATTTAAATTGTCAAAAAATATTAAAATGATAAATAAAATTAAAAAAAAACTAATGTGTTAGAAAATCTATACTGTTTGTTTAAACTTTCTTTTAAAGCTTCAGTATGTAGCTTTTTTTATGAACATATTTCTTCACTCTGTCACTACCTCCTGACAGACTGATGTTAGCCAGGTAATCTCTGAAAAAAAAAAATATATATATTGTCCCCTTGCTTCTCCAGGTGGTAAATAAGCATTTCTAAAAAGAAAAGGTGACCCGCCATTTTCCAGCCAATAAAAACAGAGTTTGTAACCAGCCAATAAAAACAGAGCTTGAATTTGAATCAGCCAATAAAAACAGAGCTTGAATTTGAAATTCAACAGACCACAAGGGGGCAGAGCCACATATGGCTCTGAGGGGGAGGGATCAGAATGCTTTGCCTGTTGAAAATATTTCTAACTGCTGCAGTTCTACAGAAACTGCATACTGAACCTTTAAATACAGATGTTGTACATGATTCACTTAATTGTTTTACACTGTTCCACAGCACAACACCCTGATGCATGAATGAAAATTTAGCAACAGTGGTTCTACAGAAGGAGATAAGGAGATATGTAAATCATACCTCCTTCTTGTAGAGTATGAATAATAATAAGAATTTATTTATTTATTTATTTGCTTTGTTTTGTTTTTTGAATGTCCAGAGGACCAGACTTAGCTTTTTTAGATTTTTCTACCTGGATTATTGAGCATGAACTTTGATGTTTTGAACCACTTTGGCTATGGCTGCCTCAGAGGAATCAACAGGGGAGAAGGTGGACCTCTGGATCTTATCACTATCAAACTGGTTGATTCATAATGGGAGTGCGCTGCTTGTGGAACTGAGTTTGTTTGTGGCTCCTTGGATTGATGAAGTCCTCGGATGAAGGACAACCT
>JBBPBX010078324.1:0-16651 GCA_038048925.1 Garcialebias charrua | reverse complement strand
ATAGGATGCCACCTATCCAACAAATCCAGTCGTGAAATGTCCTCGCTCCTAAATATTCCACAATCAACTGTCAGCTGTATTATAAGAAAATGGAAGTGTTTGGGAATGACAGCAACTCAGCCACAAAGTGGTAGGCCATGTAAACTGATGGAGCGGGGTCAGTGGACGCTGAAGCGTAAAGTGCGAAGGGGTCACCAACTTTCTGCAGAGTCAATCACTACTAGAGACCTCTAAACTTTTTTTTATTTTTTTTAATTAAATGTATTCATTTTACATTAAAACATAAAAAATAAAGAAAAAACATTTCATAAAATGTGAAAGAAAGAATATCGTATTTTCTGGTGTATAGGTCGCACTGGTGTATAGGTCGCATTGTCCAATTATAATAATAATAATAATTGTCTAATCTTGTCATCTGCGTATGTTTCCCATACACAGACGAAATTCGTCTCTGCATTTAACCCAACCACCTACCAGGCGGTGCAGTGAGCAGCCATAGAAGGCGCTCGGGGAGCTGGAGAAATAGGTGTGCACTCATAGACACCCCAAGATGTGTAGTGGCCGGGACGCGAACCCGCGTCCTTCGGGTCCCAAGTCAAACGCCCTTAACCACTACACCATCTTGGCTATCACCAATAGATTGGAAAAATCCCTAGATAGGTCGCACCTACGTTTAGCTCTGCTGCAAATGTCTGCCACAGGAGCGCACAGCAAGGCTTTTAAGAAGATTAACACTTAAAAACAATTATTTGTTTGATAAAAATTATAGCAAATATGTGTCTGAGCTGAACTTTTCCTTAATAAATGAACGCAATTGTGAAATGAGCTGGATTTAAAAATTTGTTTCGCCGAAAGGGATAACAAGCTATATATAGGTCGCACCGGTGTATAGGTCGCAGGCCTTGAAAAACCCATTAAAAGGTGCAACCTATACACCTGAAAATACGATATGTATAGAGCTCAAAACAACTTACTGCCTCCAAACGTTCAAATGTTTTTTTGTCAAGAGAAGGTCTTGTTATAGTCTTAAAGGGGACCACACATGCAAAATTAACTTTTTAATGTTTTTTTACTAAACTTTGGGTATTTACTTCATAAAAAAACAGTCCTTGTGCCAAAAAAATGCACCCAGTGGTTTATTTACTCTAAGTAGATTTATTTGTCTGTGATTAAAAACGCTCCGTTTCACACTTCCTGCGGTTTGTGATGTCACAAACCGCAGCCAATCACCTCAAACCTGAGTCCAGCCCCTCACCTAGCAACCCCTGGTGATGCTCCACCCACTTGAGTATAAAAGATGTCACGGTTGCCTAGCGGTTTAGGAGCTGACCTGGCGGTCATTTATTCATTTATTTAGCCCATGGGGGGCTAGGGGTTTGCCCTGCTCCAGCCATGCAGCACATCTCGAGTAAAACCAGAATGTTTTATTACCTTGTTTGAATGAACTCTGTCTCGTTAAAACTGTGCACACACACTCTAGCGGTTTGGACTTGTTTCTTATATGATGAAGGACTACTGTTGCACAACTGTCAGTTTGGTTGAGCGGTTACGACACTTGACCGCCACGCAGGAGAGCGGAGATCGCGTCCCGTCAACGGCATCTTTTTTTTCCCCCCCTTTTTTTTAAAGCCTTTTGTTTCGGAGAAATCGGGGTGAGACTAGATATATACATCGACATAATAATACTTTATAATTGTTATTTTTACGTTTTAGTTCAATTTTTAGTGTAATATCGCTCCCAACGCGAAGCCGGCAGAAAACTGTGCACACACACACTCTCTTCGCGTAATGAGTAATAAAAAAGAGCCATCAAGCACCACTGATCGATATATTTTCAGATTAGCAACTTATTTATTTTAAGAATACCTTTCACTTCATCAAAATCTAATCAAAACTTCAGCGTTCTAAATGTAGGTGGTTGTGATTATTTCTTATACGACGAAAGTCTGTTTTTGCACAACTGCACGGTTGGCCCAGAGGTAATGAACCGGACTCGTCATCCGAAGGACACAGGTTCGCGTCACGGTCGCGGATTTCCTTTTTTTTTTTTTTAAGCCTTTTGTTTTGCAGACCGCCGGCGAAGACACCATCTGCGTGCGGGAGTTGTTGCGAGCTACTGACTTTTGACGTCCGGGGGTCCGGTCAAAAGTTGCCTCATGCGGATAAATTAACTGGAGACATTCTGTGAACTTTGTGTGTGGACTGAAGCACGCTCCAACAAGCGCCGCATGCAACGAGCGGAGCACACCGCCCGCTCGGAGAGGAAAAGCTATCATTAGCCTCGGAGCTAATGCTAAAAAAAGGAGCTGCAAATGGCGGCAAGCGCAGAGGGCTTTTGGTAAGTTATCTTAAGCTACTAGCACTAACAGTAAGTCAAATGAGTAATAAAAAAGAGCTAATTTTAAAATAACAACATATTAGAGATACTGGCTGTTGCAGAGGGCGTAGTTAATGTAAATAGGTCTTTGTAGGGCGTGGCTTTCAGACCTCATTATTCATAAACCGGTCGTTTAGAACGGAAGTGAAATTTGGCAGAATTAGAAAGGGGATATTTTTTAATCTAAGCATTATTTTGTGTATAAAATTGACTGAAAATGGTCTGGATAGCCCACAGATAAACCACAAAAAATTATATATCCTACATTTGACTACATTGACTGGAATAAGTCGACCCCCCTCTGTGATAAATTCAGGGAATGTTGCCTATCTCTCAATCTAACACAACTTATCGATTCTCCCACCAGACCAAACTTAAAATGTCCCGAAAAATCTTCCACCTTAGATCTGTTTTTCACAAATGCACCTCACAAATTTCCTGGTATAGGTGTATTTGCTAACGTTTTGAGTGATCATTCCGTAATAGCAGCTCTTAGATCTACTAAACTTCCACCTGCTAAGCCCAGAATAATCCAAAAAAGGGATTTGAAACGTTTCTGTGAACAGTCATTCCTTTGGGATCTATCCCACTTTGATTGGCAACATATCCTACAAATCAATGACGTGAACACCGCTTGGAACTATTTTCATGGTAGTTTCATTTACTTTGTAAACAAACACGCTCCTTTCCGGCAGTTCAGGATAAAGGGCCGTGACAGCCCCTGGTTTACTCCTGAACTAGCTGATCTCCTGCACTGGAGAGATCATCTTTGGGCAGCAGCAAGAAAATCACACTCAGACACTGATTGGTTGAAATTTCGGCAGCTAAGGAATAAATGCACAACTGCCATTAAAGCTGCAAAACGTAACTACTTCTTATCTCAGACCTCCAAAAATCTAAACGATCCTAAAAAATTCTGGAAAACCATTAAATCTCTCTCAGGCACCCCCCAATCATCTGACCTCCCATCACAATTTCTTGTTGACTCTGTTCCTGTGTCAAATAAGCACGAGATCCTGAACTGTTTCAATAAACATTTTGTTGCTTCTAGTTCTTTATTTGATACAGTTACAAACGGAAAATTGGCCACTTTATCTAATAATCAAACTTCAACAAATCAAATCCCTCCTACAAGCCAACCATCTGTTAATCACACCTTCTCTTTTTCTCCATTCTCAGTCAGTGAGGTAAATAAACTGTTAAATGATCTTGATCCTAAAAAATCTGCAGGTCCAGATGAACTTCCACCTTATTTCTTAAGGCTGGCTGCTCATATCATCACAGTCCCTGTGACCCACATCTTTAATCTATCCATAAGCCAAAACACCATTCCGGATGCTTGGAAAACAGCCTTTGTTCTTCCTTTGCTGAAGGGAGGTGACCCCACCTCACTGAACAATTATCGACCGATCTCTAAACTCTGCATCTTAGCCAAGGTTCAAGAAAAACTGATAAACTCTCAGATCAAAAATTATCTGGACTCATTTAACATCTTACCTCTCCATCAATCTGGTTTCAGGAAAAAACACAGCACAACAACTGCTTCTCTGAAGGTTCTGAATGATGTTGTTGAAGCATTGGATGCTAAGGACTATTGTGCTGCACTTTTCTTAGACCTGTCTAAAGCTTTTGACACTGTGGATCATAACATCCTGTGTCATAAGCTCTTAGAAATCGGTTTCTCTGATCACACCATCGGTTGGTTTTCTAACTATCTTTCCAATCGGAGGCAATGTGTTCAACATAACGGTACTTCTTCCAGCTATTTAACAGTTAAAAATGGTGTACCACAAGGCTCAGTTTTAGGACCAACTCTCTTTACAATCTACATAGCTAATGTAGGTCACTGCATCCCTGATGCATCCTTACATTTCTATGCTGATGATACAGTTGTTTATTGCCGAGCTAAAACAGTAGCTAAGGCTTTCCAGTTACTACAATCCGCTTTTGACATCATCCAGTCAGATTTGTTCCGTCTCAAACTTGTCCTAAATGCTGATAAAACAAAAGGGATGTTTTTTTCAAATAGGAAGGCGGTTCCAGCAGATCCTCCTCTGATTTTTTCTTCAAATGGTGTCCCTATTGAGTTTGTTGATTCCTATAAATATCTGGGTATCCTGATCGATTCACATCTCTCTTTTAAACTCCACGTGGAAAACCTAGTGAAGAAATTGAAAGTTAAACTGGGTTTCTTTTTCAGAAACAGATCCTGTCTATCACTGAATGTCAGGAAACGCCTTGTGTCTGTGACTTTCCTTCCCTCCATTGATTACGGTGACATTCTCTACATGAATGCTCCTAAAAGCACCCTGCAGATGTTGGATGTGGTCTATCATGGTGCACTAAGATTCATAACTGGTTGTGATTATCGTACCCACCACTGCACCCTGTATTCACTGGTTAACTGGACATCATTAACCTCACGCAGACTCTTCCACTGGTACATTTTCATCTTTAAATCACTTCTTGGTCTACACTCTAAGAAGAGTATTTGGGCTGTAGTTCTCGTTGTGGATTTATTAACATTGATCTGACCTAATTCTTTTGATTTAGTCAAAACAATGTACTTTCATGGGCTCAATTAACTTAGAAGTCCTACAGATTTATCAGAAGTAAATATTTCACTGTGCGCCCAAGTGAAACAGTTAGTTTCTTGCGGCTGTGCCATCCTGCGTCTGACGTCATGACGTAAATTTTCACAGAGCCGAGCACATGCAACCGGCAGCCATTTTTCTCCCGCATCATCGTGAGGACAACGTTCAAATTGAAGAGTAAGTTATTTACTATGGCAGTTATCTTTTAAAACGCACGAGTTAGTTTTCTAGTTATATATATTGTTAATAGTCCCGCGGTGTGAGCGCAGAGTGCTACGTTACTGCTACTATGCTAGGCTAGGTCCTAGTCACACTTGTCCTGTCGCCTAAATCTCTGTTGGAGGGGGGGAATCAGCGGTGCATGTAGTCTGATAACATTTTCAGCTTGTGTGGTGGTGGTGGTGTTTTTTTCCTGGGGTGGTGGTTATTTTGTAATCAATGCCTCCATATAGCAGAATGCTTCGTTGCTATTAGGCTAATGCTAGGTCCTAGCCTGAAACTCCAGTGGCGCCGCGCGCGAGTCGCGAGGGGAAAAAAAACAAACAAGTGGGTGTACCGGACCGTTTCGGAACAAGCACGTTCGGTTTGGTCCACCTGCGTACCGTTTTGGTTGTTTTTTCACTCATTGAACGTTATTAACGGGAGAATATATGCACCGCGGAACTAAATTTCCTGGCCGCGTTTCAGCACGGAGCTATTATCGCGTGGCACGCGCAGCATTTAGCCGTTAGCATGTCGTGTACTGTCTCCTGTTTGGAAACGTAATGGCTTTTTTGACGAGCGCACATCCAAAGCTGTGTGGACGTGTTTTCACAAGACTGGATCTGCATCAACATGTCTAACGTGAACGCGCTGGAAACGACGTCACCCGAACGTGAACGAAGAAACAGCAGCTGTTAACCAGCTGTTACTGAAACTGCGCTACAACAACAGCTGCATTAAAACTACTGTACTTCATCAGGTGATTTAGATCGGTCCAGAGCAATAACATAAACTGTATGGGTTTTTAAAGATCTGGATCTTAGTCTGAATGTTGTTTATGCGCAGGCTTTAGTTACTGAGCGTGGCTACATCAATCACGTCAACACTTCAGTCAAAAAGTTCAGCTCTTTATGAAAAAACAACTCCATCGGCTGCCTTTTACAAAAAAATATACAGTATAATTGTGAAGTGATTAATGTTTGTAAGAACATTGAGTTAACATCACCTCTCTTCCCTCAGGCCTGGACCCTGGACCCAACCATCATTGATACATAAGGTGAGCCATATTTGCTTCATAAGTTAGTAGCTAATATAAGTATTCTGTACCAATAATTTAAAATGAAATTTACAATGGTAATGCGGTGTGTTTGTATGTGTATATAATTTATTTATTTTACATGTCAATTGTCACATTTAAAGCTGCACTATGTAACTTTGTAATGCAGTCTGTAACTTTTCTAACATCCATCCATCAATCCATTTTCGTCCGCTTATCCGGGGTCGGGTCGCGGGGGTAGCAGCCTAAGTAGGGAGGCCCAGACTTCCCTCTCCCCAGCCACTTGGAGCAGCTCCTCTGGGGGAATCCCAAGGCGTTCCCAGGCCAGCCGAGAAACATAGTCCCTCCAGCGTGTCCTGGGTCTTCCTCTGGGTCTCCTCCCGGTGGGACATGCCCGGAACACCTCACCAGGGAGGCGTCCAGGAGGCATCCTAACCAGATGCCCGAGCCACCTCAACTGGCTCCTCTCGATGTGGAGAAGCAGCGGCTCTACTCTGAGTCCCTCCCGGATGACTGAGCTTCTCACCCTATCTCTAAGGGAGAGTCCAGACACCCTGTGGAGAAAACTCATTTCAGCCGCTTGTATCCGAGATCTCGTTCTTTCGGTCACAACCCAAAGCTCATGACCATAGATGAGGGTGGGAACGTAGATCGATCGGTAAATTGAGAGCTTTGCCTTTTGACTCAGCTCTCTCTTCACCACGACAGACAGCGCCCGCTTCAAAATCACACAATAATTTTAGTGTAGAAACCTTGGTAAAAAAAAAAAAAAACAGTATATATTCTGTGCAGAGACCGTCCTTTGCTATAATTAAAAAAATATATACTGTACAGTATATATATGAAAGCTCAGTTGAAAACACTAAAATGATACAGGGTTTCCCCTAGGATTTCTTTTAACCGTGGTGGTGTGGTGACCTCTCGTGTGTGTGTGTGTGTGTGTGTGGGGGGTGTTAGATGTAAATTAAACTGTGTACATGACCTTATTAAAAGTTAGTTTAGTGTTCTTAGGACTGAAGACTTTTTGAGGAAAGAGGTTTTTAAACATCTTTTCTGTAATTTTAGTGTTTTCAATTAAAAGCTTTAATATGTTTATGTGAAAAAATTATAGCAGAGGAAGTTCTCTGCACAGAAAAAAAATTATTTATTTTTACTGTTTTTTTTTAACCAAGTTTATCCTGAAACACCTGGTTAAATTTAGAAGATTATATTATGATTAACTACAAGCACCTGAAGCTGACTCAGAGAAGTCTGTGATTTTAGAAAAAAAAAAGTCAAACAAACACGTCTTTAAAAGAGCGTCTCCCCCCCCCCCGGTAAAGCTGCGGTCCGCTTGCACCTCCACCCTACCCACGTGTGATTAATACAGATTTTTTGCGCAAATTACTGATTTTTGATGCTCATTATACAAGAAACCATCTGAAGTCTAAACTTGATGACATTCTAATCTAAAGCACGGTGCACGGGCAGCACGGTGGCACAACTGGTAGAGCTGCTGCCTCTCAGCGAGAAGGTTGCCGGTTCAAATCCCGGTCCGGGGCCTTTCTGGGTGGAGTTTGCATGTTCTCCCCGTGCATGCGTGGGTTTCCTCCGGGTACTCCGGTTTCCTCCCACAGACCAAAAAACATGCTTGTTAGGCTGATTGGTGACTCTAAATTGACCCTAGGTGTGAGTGTGAGAGTGGATGGTTGTTTGGTGTGAGTGAGACAGGTCCCTCTTGTAAATGAGTCCCCGTGACTCAACGAGGCTAGCCTGTATAAATAAAGGTTGAATGAATGAATGAATCTGAGTACCATATTCGCCGTTGTAAAATACGCACCGGTGTTTAATACGCTTTGTCCAATTATTAACCATAAACAAGAAAAAATTGTACATAATATGCTTCAGTGTTTAATACGCGTCATCGCGACGCGTCAGCGCCTCATTTGCCCTGATTAAGATGGCGGCGACAGAAGCGAGCGAGTACAAAGAACTTCACAAGGAAATAGGGCTGAACGATTTTGGAAAATAATCTAAGATGGTGTAGTGGTTAGGGCGTTTGACTTGGGACCCGAAGGACGCGGGTTCGCGTCCCGGCCACTACACATCTTGGGGTGTCTATGAGTGCACACCTAATTCTCCAGCTCCCCGAGCGCCCTCTGGCTGCTCACTGCACCACCTGGGGTGGTTGGGTTAAATGCAGAGACGAATTTCGTCCGTGTATGGGGAACATACGCAGATGACAGACAAACACATTATTATTATTAATTGCGATTATTTTTCTATAAATTGCGATTGCGATTTAAAATGTGATTATTTTTACTGGTTCTGTATTAATTCATATCACTAACGACACAACTGTTTTTTTTTTATCAGATAATTAATGCGCTTTTTCACGCAGAACGTTAGCTTGCTGAGCTAGCTGCTAACCGGGCACCGTCAAAACAGACCCGGCGGTCACATGACTAGCTCGCGCTCAGTCTCGGTGTCTCAGCGTCTAAGCTCAGATACACGTTTAAATGAGCTAACTTACCTGAATTTATAACTTTTATGACTTCTGTCGAGCCTGAAGCAACAGTGTTGGAGCACAGTCTCCTCCTCCGCCCTGCTCTGTTTTGCTCGCTCAGCTGAGCTCCTGCTGCTCGGCGCGGCCACTACTAAGTCACGTGACCAGCTCGCGGTCTCGGTGTTTCAGCCTCTAAGATCAGATTCACGTTTACACAAGCTAACTTACCTGAATTTATAACTTTTATGACTTCTGTCGAGCCTGAAGCAACAGTGTTGGAGCGCAGTCTCCTCCTTGCTCCATTCAGAGCTGCGCGCGGCCAAAGCGGTTCACTACCAAGTCACGTGACCAGTCAAATCGCAGCCCGTGCGATTAGAGAATCACGTTTTAACATATCGCGAGATAATCGCAAATGCGATTAATCGTTCACCCCTACAAGGAAACAAGGTAAAAACAATTATTTCTTTGCGAGAAAAAAATATTTCTTAGCTGACTTTATAGCAGACGTGCTCCTGAACTTAACGAAATGTTCAAATCAGCTGGATTTAAAAAAAAAACTTCGCCTAATTTTAGGCAGGCGGCTCGGACCGGACGCTTTGTTTCTTTAAATTTAGCTAAATAAACGCTTAAAAAATATATTTCTTACCTGACTATAGCAGACGGGCTCCTGAGCTGAACCAAATGTGAAATCAGCTGGATTTAAAAATCTGCGGTGTGGTTTATGAGTGGTATCTTGCAAACAAAAACAGCGAACCTCACAGCTAAGCTAAATGCAGCTATCGGTACACCCAGAGCAAGGGGCGGGCAGCGACAGAGTCAGTCCGACCAGAGGAGGCTGTTTTCGGACACATGAGCTAGAAACGTCTGGAAGTGGCCCTCCTCTTCCTCTTCACTCTCTGATGCTGAATCCTCACCAAACGCTTTTCGCGGAGCCGAAGCAGACACTTTACATTGAAAGTCTATGTGGCTGCGCATCTTGGAGCAGCGGGGCGTGACGCGGCGCGTCTTCAGCATTTCAAGCAGCGCAGCAGCACCCGGCAGCCGAGCAGCAGGAAGCCAGAATATTCTTGCTTCTGCTGCTCGTAGCGTCGCAGCAACCACTCGGGAGAGACTGCTATTGTGATGACACAACGACGACGGGACTTTCTGTGGACGAAACCAGCCTCCGGTAGGAAAACCTGGCATTTTTAAATTTGCACTGTCCACTCGAGCGTACATCACCCCAAACATAAAAAAAAACGTTTTAATCTCAACAAAGACTTTTGGAGTTGCAGTTTGGCTCGTAGAAAACCCACTCAAGTGTTACGTGAAGCTGATTTTATCTGCCCAGTGTACATAAAAACAACACGGATCTGACCGGGAAGGGAGCCACACGCTCCTCCCACTGCGCTTCTGCAGACATGTTCGGTGGGGACAGACATCTGTTGACAAGCAGCAAACACAGAGCATTGGGAGCATTTTGATGCGTTTGGTGAGGATGAAGCATGAGTCCTCTGCTGGCTGCTGCCTACAACGCCCGTATAGCGGCCAAAACTGGTACTGCACCATTTTTGCCAAAAATGAAAAACGAAGAATCAGAGCGAAAAATGGGTCTAAAAATATGGGGAAAAAATCCATAAATAATACTCTTTGGTGACATTCAAATGAGCAAAAATACAGCGTATTATACACTGGTTTTTACGGTAGGTAATTTAATTGTTTTAAACAAGGATACAACTAAAACATGCAGAACATTTGGTCACATAGAACAGTGTCCAAAGGGTTGATGGGCTCTCCCTCAGAGATGGCGTGACTAGGGTTAACTTAAGGTTCACTAAGATATTAAATCCATAATGAAACAGATGTGGTAAAAATAATGTTTGAAGCTAAATATTACAAAGCAATGAGTCTAACCTCTTCAATATTGCATAGGGCTTGTGTTGTCAGTTCCTCTTGTGGACTGTCCTCTTGTCTTCGCACCTGAAGCAACCCATCCATATGATCTCTGCTTTGTTTTTGGTCCAGTTATAACTAAATCATATCTTCTTTCATATTGTTTCAAATGATCAACTCTTTGCTTCGATTCAACTACAGGTAGTCCTCGACTTACGAGCGCTCTGACCTACAAGCGCCCGGACTTACGAGCTGGCGAAAGAGAAGTAAATTTGTAAAAAATACAGCACTTTTTTGTGTTTTTAGATGAAAGTGTGTTAGCTAACCGTTTGGAAACACGTTTCCGACCATGTTTATGAACTAATATGAATGTTTTTGATGAAAAATGAGTGTTCGTAGTGGCGCTAGCATAAATGTTCCAACTTACGAGCGAAAATCCGGACTTACGAGAACACATGCTTTGTGTTCCAACTTACGAATTTTCGTGTTACGAGCACCTCGCAGGAACGGAACTCGCTCGTAAGTCGGGGACTACCTTTATTTCTTTTGTCATTTCATGTATTTTCAATCAATCGTTCCTGCTGAGAAGCAAACCTAGTTAGTTCAGAAGACATGAAGTTCAGAGATTTTTTCATCTCCATGTTTTTCATTGCTACAGTACCCTCCCTTCCCAAGCCTGCTCGGCATGACTCGCACAATCCCGGCTTAACATCGTCCAAGCTGGCAGGTCCCGTCACTGGTCTCACTTATCTCATTTGGCGTGGTTACTTCAACTTGGGCCTCGACATCTGCAGCAACTCTGTTTGCCTCTACTCACACCACTTTGGGCCTCTCTTCACCACCTTTGGCTTCTCCTTACACCACCTCAGGCCTCCCTTCACTCCGCTACAAGTCTCTCCTCATAGCACCTCAGACCTTTCCTCACGCCACCATACGTCTCTCCTCATGCCACCTCTGGCCTCCAGCTACGCCACTGCAGGTCTCTCTTCACACCAGCTTGGGCCTCTCCTCACGTTGCCACACCAACTTGGACTTTTCCTTACACCACCTTGGTATTTTAAATTTATCCTCTTCCAACCTGAAGGCTTTTTCATACTCCTTTTTATAGGATGGATTCAGATTCATGAACATGTAACACAGTCCCTTTAAAGCTATACTCTGTAGTTTCTGCAGTACCCTGGGACTTAGAAAAATTTCCAGCAGGTGAAATCATTCTGCTCCCTCCCCTCAGAGCCATATATGGCTCTGAGGGGGAGGCTCTGCAGAGATTCAAATTCAAGCTCTGTTTTTATTGGCTGATTCAAATTCAAGCTCTGTTTTTATTGGCTGATTCAAATTCAAGCTCTGTTTTTAATTGGCTGGTTACAAACTCTGTTTTTATTGGCTGTCATTGTCCTGGTCACTCTGTGTTTTTAGTGTTTTTATAAATGCTGATAGAGAAGCAAGGGGACTATAGTTTTTTTCAGAGATTACTTTGTCTAACATCAGTTTGTCAGTAGATAGTGACAGAGTGAAGAAATATGTTAAAAATATATTGTTTGAAAAGTTACAGACTACATTACAATCTTACATACCCCAGCTTTAAAGCTGCACTATGTAACTTTGTAATGTAGTCTGTAACTTTTCAAACAATATATTTTTAACATATTTCTTCACTCTGTCACTATCTACTGACAGACTGATGTTAGACAAAGTAATCTCTGAAAAAAACTATAGTCCCCTTGCTTCTCTATCAGCATTTATAAAAACACTAAAAACACAGAGTGACCCGGACAATGACCAGCCAATAAAAACAGAGTTGTTTGTCACGCCCCAACCCACGCCCCCGCCTGTCCCAGCCTCAGCGCCGCGCACATTCTCATTCAAAGGATTGCAAAGCGATGCAGGACTGATTTGTATGTGACACAAATGTATTAAATATCCCTTCTTCATCCCAGAGCTGGACTTTTATTTTGTTTTTTTGCCAAAAGTCAAGTGATCGCTTCATCCTTCACTCACAGGAATGAGGAAATTGATTTGTCACGACTCACGAGCGAATTAATTCATGTCCAAAGTGGCTAGTGAAGCTCTGCTGATTTCAGGGTGTTTTTGTGTTGTTGGACGAGTGATTCATGTTTTTATTATATTTTTTAGAACGTTATATTAACATATAATCACAGAACTTCGCAGCGTCTGCCATAGGACATGTATTGGGGGCGGAACATTCCAGACATACCAGACATCGACTGACAGACATGAGGAAGTCACGAGCAAATTAAATCATGTCCAACGTTGCTGCGTGAAGCTTTGCTGATTTCTGCTGGTTTTTGTGTTGTTGGACAAGTGCTCCATGGTTTTATTATATTTTTAAAACATTTTATTAACATATAATCACAGAATATTGAAGTGCTCCGAGTGGACACACAGCAGGGGGCGGAGCTGCAGAACTCAAGTTCAACAGAGAACGGACTGTGGCTCCTCCTCAGAGTCATATATGGCTCTGAGGGGGGGGGCAGAATGCTTTTACCTGATGAAAATATTTCTAAGTCCCAGCGTCCTGCAGAAATTACATAGTGAACCTTTAACTTCACATGTTAATTGTTTGTGTCTCTTTCAACAGACAACACCTACTACACCTGACCTCATGGACAGACCTGTGTCCTCTCCTCCTTCCTCCTGCAGCTCCTCTCCTTCCATCACCTGTGCATCAACACCTTGTGCGTAACAGTGAGTTTAACTTGTTTTCTGTCTGTATTTTATGTTTTTATTGCAGGTCATGACCGTGCTTTAACTTCACATGTTAATTGTTTGTGTTTCTTTCAACAGACAACACCTGCTGCGCCTGACCTCATGGACAGACCTGTGTCCTCTCCTCCTGCCTCCTGCAGCTCCTTTCCTTCCATCACCTGTGCGTCAACACCTTGTGCCTAACAGTGAGTTGAACTTGTTTTCTGTCTGTGTTTTATGTTTTTATTGCAGGTCATGACCATGCTTTAACTTCACATGTTAATTGTTTGTGTTTCTTTCAACAGACAACACCTGCTACGCCTGACCTCATGGACAGACCTGTGTCCTCTCCTCCTGCAGCTCCTCTCCTTCCATCATCTGTGCGTCAACACCTTGTGCCTAACGGTGAGTTGAACTTGTTTTCTGTCTGTGTTTTGTTTTTATTGCAGGTCATGACCGTGCTTTAACTTCACATGTTAATTGTTTGTGTCTCTTTCAACAGACAACACCTACTACACCTGACCTCATGGACAGACCTGTGTCCTCTCCTCCTTCCTCCTGCAGCTCCTCTCCTTCCATCACCTGTGCGTCAACACCTTGTGCGTAACAGTGAGTTTAACTTGTTTTCTGTCTGTATTTTATGTTTTTATTGCAGGTCATGACCGTGCTTTAACTTCACATGTTAATTGTTTGTGTTTCTTTCAACAGACAACACCTGCTGCGCTTGACCTCATGGACAGACCTGTGTCCTCTCCTCCTGCCTCCTGCAGCTCCTTTCCTTCCATCACCTGTGCGTCAACACCTTGTGCCTAACAGTGAGTTGAACTTGTTTTCTGTCTGTGTTTTATGTTTTTATTGCAGGTCATGACCGTGCTTTAACTTCACATGTTAATTGTTTGTGTTTCTTTCAACAGACAACACCTGCTGCGCCTGACCTCATGGACAGACCTGTGTCCTCTCCTCCTGCCTCCTGCAGCTCCTTTCCTTCCATCACCTGTGCGTCAACACCTTGTGCCTAACAGTGAGTTGAACTTGTTTTCTGTCTGTGTTTTATGTTTTTATTGCAGGTCATGACCGTGCTTTAACTTCACATGTTAATTGTTTGTGTTTCTTTCAACAGACAACACCTGCTGCGCTTGACCTCATGGACAGACCTGTGTCCTCTCCTCCTGCCTCCTGCAGCTCCTTTCCTTCCATCACCTGTGCGTCAACACCTTGTGCCTAACAGTGAGTTGAACTTGTTTTCTGTCTGTGTTTTATGTTTTTATTGCAGGTCATGACCGTGCTTTAACTTCACATGTTCATGTTTGTGTTTCTTTCAACAGACTACACCTGCTGCGCCTGACTTTATGGACAGACCTGTGTCCTCTCCTCCTGCCTCTTGCAGCTCCTTTCCTTCCATCACCTGTGCGTCAACACCTTGTGCCTAACAGTGAGTTGAACTTGTTTTCTGTTTGTGTTTTATGTTTTTATTGCAGGTCATGACCGTGCTTTAACTTCACATGTTAATTGTTTGTGTTTCTTTCAACAGACAACACCTGCTGCGCCTGACCTCATGGACAGACCTGTGTCCTCTGCTCTCTCTCCTCACCATCCTCCTGCAGCTCCTCTCCTTCCATCACCTGTGCGTCAACACCTTGTACCTAACAGTGAGTTGAACTTGTTTTCTGTCTGTGTTTTATGTTTTTATTGCAGGTCATGACCCTGCTTTAACTTCACATGTTCATGTTTGTGTCTCTTTCAACAGACTACACCTGCTGCACCTGACTTTATGGACAGACCTGTGTCCTCTCCTCCTGCCTCTTGCAGCTCCTCTCCTTCCATCACCTGTGCGTCAACACCTTGTGCCTAACAGTGAGTTGAACTTGTTTTCTGTTGTGTGTTTTATGTTTTTATTGCAGGTCATGACCGTGCTTTAACTTCACATGTTAATTGTTTGTGTTTCTTTCAACAGACAACACCTGCTGCGCCTGACCTCATGGACAGACCTGTGTCCTCTGCTCTCTCCTCACCATCCTACTACCTCCTGCTGCTCCTCTCCATTCATTACCTGTACATCAACACCTTGTGCCTAACCCTGACATGTATCCACATCAATGACTGCTGATAAAACAGGAAAACACACCTGTCCTGATGGACAGACCTGCTCTCATCAGGACCACACACCTGACCTGAACTCACATCTGGACTCCCATGTACCCATCATCCATGGTTGAATCATTGCTCAATGGCTAAGCAGTTCCATCTGATCCATGTTTGAACATGAGAACCACCTAATAAGCCTGTCTACCTCCACTTCAATCAAAGTAAGGGAATTTTCTTTTCTATGCTGTCTTTGAGTGCACACCTAATTCTCCAGCTCCCCGGGCGCTTTCTATGGCTGCTCACTGCACCACCTGGTGGTGGTTGGGTTGAATGCAGAGACGAATTTCGTCTGTGTATGGGAAACATACACAGATGACAGAAAAGGACATTATTATTATTATTATTATTTTTGTGCTGCTTCTAGCTTTTTAAAGTTCCTGGACTGTACACTAAGGCACTGGTTTTTCATACATGATGGTTGCAACATGTTTCTGATGGATGTCAATTGCTCCTGATGATGTGATTTGATAATGATAGTTGAAAACTGTTTATGATGGATGTCAATTGCTCCTGATGGTTGAGAACTGTTTATGATGGATGTGCTTTGCTAATGATGGTTGAGAACTGTTTCTGAAACAACACTGAAGTTGTCTATATGTGAACACATGTTGGATCACCAGATTTCTCGCTCCATGTTTTAAAAGGAGGATTAGCTGAAAGTATTTTGTTAGATCACCAGATTTCTCGCTCCATGTTTTAAAGGAGGATTATCTGAATGTATTTATATCAGATCACCAGATTACTCGCTCCTTGTTTTTGAAAGCGGGTTAGTTTTACTAGAACTTCATACTGAATATGTGACCCATCACATCATCAAACAGGAGTTAAAGTCAAATTTGGTCAAAATGACCTACAAGCAAACATATATATTACTGACTTTTAGAAATACATTTTCATACTTAGATCATCCTGCCAAATGCATTGTATTGTCTTAATCATGAAAATGGTTTGATATTTGGTGTGAAGATTTTATTTCAGATATTTAATTTAAACCATTTGATAAGTTATTCATTCATCTTATTTTAAAAAATTGGAATTGTTGGCCAACATTTTAACCATTTACTATCTAAATTTACACATACCACTTTGAAATATAAACCTATTTGATGTGATGGGTCACAAATTTATTATTCAGCTTCTTTTGTTGGATTTGATTTAAGAATTGTGGACATTTGTTAATAAAACTTGAAAGATTTCATTTGTGCAATGGAGAT
>JBBPBX010078323.1:4490-16651 GCA_038048925.1 Garcialebias charrua | reverse complement strand
AGGTTTCTTTGCCATTCTACTGCCAGTGCCGCCAATCCTGTGGGACAATCATCTCTGAATCTGTAGGTTACTTTGCCTTTCTACTAACAGTGCCACCAGTACTGTGGGACAATCGTCTCTGACTCTGTAGGTTACTTTACCATTCTACTAACAGTGCCAGCAATATTGTGGGACAGTCTGAATATGTAGGTTACTTTGCCTTTCTACTAACAGTGCCACTGTGGGACAATCTTCTCTGAATCCAGAGGTTTCTTTGCCATTCTACTGCCAGTGCCGCCAATCCTGTGGGACAATCATCTCTGAATCTGTAGGTTACTTTGCCTTTCTGCTAACAGTGTCACCAGTACTGCGGGACAATCGTCTCTGAATCTGTAGGTTACTTTTCCATTCTATTAGTGTCACCAATCCAGAGGTTTCTACAGCCTGTTGTATTTGCATCAAAAGCATTTGGGTTGGATGTCAGGTGCACTTTGCCTGGGGCTTCAACTCCGGGGAGGACCGTGGACATTAGTGGGAGGAAAGTGTTGCCTGTATTTAACGGAGCAATTTCATCCCGCCTGCTCGCGTAGAGGATTGAGCTTCGTCTTGCCTTCAAATGTGGCAAATCAGCACAGTCGCCCCCTTTGACACGAAATGCGGCGCGATTATCGAGTTGGTGCAGCCTTAATAAGCTGAATAATGAGGGAATTTCAGAAATGCCCAAGCACCATTATACCCCAACAATAAGAGCTAGGAGTGAGTAAACCAGTGCGGGGCAGAAGGTAGGCGTCGGGGATATAATGAGGCTACTGTGTAAGTAATGTAGTCTCTATTGTATACCCATGTAAATGCCCATTTCTTCACATGCACAGCAATAAGCCAGTCAGATATCTGGAAGAATGGCACACACTGTGGTGTTCTTCTTTTTTTTTCTACTTCACCCCTCTCCCTGTCTTCCTTCTCTCTTGTTATTTGTCTCTTGTCTCAGTGGCAGCCGGTGACAGTGGCTGGCAGCCGCCTGGCTTCTTGAAGGCAAACATTACAGCGAAAGATGAGCTGCAGGTGTGCCAGACTTGTAAACATGCGCTAATTACACATTTTTCCAGCAGATGACAATGAGGTCACTGAAATAATTGTTGTTTTTTTCTGGTTTCTTGCCCCGACTATACACAGTAATCTAAGTGAGCCGCTCTGCTGCTGTTAACGCAAAATAAAACAAATTGAAACCGATTTATTGGTATGGAACATGTTTTACCTGCCATTATTAAGCGATTTAAAATAATGTACGAGGGCAATTTCTGCGTAGTTAAAATCACCAATATTTATACTGGATGTTCATTTGATACCGTTTCTCCTTATATTTTTTGAAAAATGAGTCACCGGGACAGTAAATCATGTCAGGTACCTCGCAAATCATCCACTCGGCTGGCTCCGTTGATTCAGCTGGAAGATGGCGGGGGAGGACTGTTTCAGGAAAACAATCTCTCCCATGTATTGTCAAAAGGAGGAGGGTGAATAGGCACATACATCAAAAGACCTGCCAAACAATTGTCTGTTTTTTTATTAATAAGCTCAGAGTATCGCTGCCGGACAAGGCCAGGAAAAAGTGCCGGGTTTGCACTCTACCCCCCATCCCCCCCCCGCCCTGCTGCACAATACAGGTGCGCAATTTAACAGCCCCGCACTTTGTTGGGATGTGTTTCCCTGTAGCATAAAGAGGCTTGTAAAGCACCCTAATCTGTCAGGCTTGGCTCCAAAGAGGCAGGAGATAGGCCTCCGCCAGGACGCCTGCTCCTTTTCAAGCCGAGGTCACAAAAATCCAGGTGGATCGCGAGCCCGAGCCAAGTCCCTGCTTTTATTCCCTTAACTCAGTTAAACCCATGAATACAGATCTCCGTGAGCCCGCCGAGATTTGGCAAACCTCCAGAGGGAAACTGAAGTGAGCAATCTCCATCTTAGCAAGTGCTCTGCCTAACGTTTACCACTAAAAGACACCTTTCTTTAAAAAGTGAACAAAGCTGCAGGTGAAGGAAGAGTAGCGCCACTATTTGAAAAGTTCTCTAAAAACTTTGGAACTTTAGCTTGAACAAGATCTCAGCTTGAAAAGCAGAGTACAGTGTACCTAACTTATCATTTTGCAATGCAATGTGGTCTAAATAATAATAATAATAATAATAATAATAATAATAATATTAGCGGAAGCAGCAGATAGATACCGGCAGTCCAAGCGGCATGCGGCTCGGGTGGTTGCTGAGGCAAAAACTCGGGCGTGGGAGGAGTTCGGAGAGGCCATGGAGAATGACTTCCGTACGGCTTCGAGGCGATTCTGGTCCACCATCCGACGTCTCAGGGGGGGAAAGCGGTACGCGACCAACACCATTTATGGTGGGGATGGCGTGCTGTTGACCTCAACTCGGGATGTTGTGAGTCGGTGGGCGGAGTACTTCGAAGACCTCCTCAATCCTACTGGCACGTCTTCCACTGAGGAAGTGGAGCCTGGGGACTTTGGGTCGGGCTCTCCAATCTCTGGTGCTGAGGTCGCCGAGGTGGTTAAAAAGCTCCGCGGTGGCAAGGCTCCTGGGGTGGATGAGATTCGTCCTGAGTTCCTTAGGGCTCTGGATGTTGTGGGGTTGTGTTGGCTTACGCGACTCTGCAATATCGCGTGGACATCGGGGGCAGTTCCCTTGGATTGGCAGACTGGGGTGGTGGTTCCCCTATTCAAAAAGGGGGACCGTAGGGTGTGTTCCAACTATAGGGGGATCACACTCTTAAGCCTCCCTGGTAAGGTCTATTCAGGGGTTCTGGAGAGGAGGGTCCGTCGGATAGTCGAACCTCGGATTCAGGAGGAGCAGTGTGGTTTTCGTCCTGGTCGTGGAACACTAGACCAGCTCTACACCCTCAACAGGGTCCTGGAGGGTGCGTGGGAGTTTGCCCAACCAGTTTACATGTGCTTTGTGGACTTGGAAAAGGCATTCGACCGCGTCCCTCGGGGGCTTCTGTGGGGGGTACTCCGGGAGTATGGGGTACCGGGCCCTTTGATACGGGCTGTTGGGTCCCTGTACGACCGGTGTCAGAGCTTGGTCCGCATCGCTGGCAGTAAGTCAGGCTCGTTCCCTGTGAGAGTTGGACTCCGCCAAGGTTGCCCTTTGTCACCGATTCTGTTCATAACTTTTATGGACAGAATTTCTAGGCGCAGCCAAGGTGTTGAGAGGATCCGTTTTGGTGGCCTTAGAATCGCTTCTCTGTTTTTTGCAGATGATGTGGTCCTATTGGCTTCATCAGTTCGTGATCTACAGCTTTCGCTGGAGCGGTTTGCAGCTGAATGTGATGCAGCCGGGATGAGGATCAGTTCCTCCAAATCCGAGGCCATGGTCTTGAGCCGGAAAAGGGTAGCATGCCCTCTCCGGGTCGGGGAGGAGGTCCTGCCCCAAGTGGAGGAGTTTAAGTATCTCGGGATCTTGTTCACGAATGAGGGAAAACTGGAGCGTGAGATCGATAGGCGGATAGGTGCAGCGTCCGCAGTGAAGCGGGCGCTGTACCGGTCTGTCGTGGTGAAGAGAGAGCTGAGTCAAAAGGCAAAGCTCTCAATTTACCGATCGATCTACGTTCCCACCCTCATCTATGGTCATGAGCTCTGGGTTATGACCGAAAGAACGAGATCTCGGATACAAGCGGCTGAAATGAGTTTTCTCCGCAGGGTGTCTGGACTCTCCCTTAGAGATAGGGTGAGAAGCTCAGTCATCCGGGAGGGACTCGGAGTAGAGCCGCTGCTTCTCCACATCGAGAGGAGCCAGTTGAGGTGGCTCGGGCATCTGGTTAGGATGCCTCCTGGACGCCTCCCTGGTGAGGTGTTCCGGGCATGTCCCACCGGGAGGAGACCCAGAGGAAGACCCAGGACACGCTGGAGGGACTATGTTTCTCGGCTGGCCTGGGAACGCCTTGGGATTCCCCCAGAGGAGCTGCTCCAAGTGGCTGGGGAGAGGGAAGTCTGGGCCTCCCTACTTAGGCTACTACCCCCGCGACCCGACCCCGGATAAGCGGACGAAAATGGATGGATGGATGGATGGATAATAATAATAATAATAATAATAATAATCATCATTTTATTTAAAGCGCCTTTCAGGACACCCAAGGACACTTAAAGGTGCTATATGTAACTTTTCTAAAAATATATTTTTAACATATTTCTTCACTCTGTCACTATCTCCTGACAGACTGATGTTAGACAGGTAATCTCTGAAAAAAACTTAAAAAATATTGTCCCCTTGCTTCTCCAGTTGGTAAATAAGGGGCTAAGATGGTGTAGTGGCAGGGGAACCGACTTGGGACCCGAAGGACCCAGGTTCAAACCCCAGTCACGGCATAACTTGTGGTGTGTTTGAGCAGCACATCTCATCCCAATTGCTCCCCGGCACGCTTTCTATAGCTGCCCACTGCCCCACCTGGTGGTGATTGGGTTAAATGCAAAGTCAAATTTTGTCTTGTATGGAAACATACACAGATGACAAAAATGTGACATTATTATTATATAAGCATTTCTAAAAACACAGAGTGACCCGCCGTTAAAGCTGCAGTATGTAGCTTTTTTTATGAACATATTTCTTCACTCTGTCACTACCTCCTGACAGACTGATGTTAGCCAGGTAATCTCTGAAAAAAAATAAAAAAAAATATTGTCCCCTTGCTTCTCCAGGTGGTAAATAAGCATTTCTAAAAAGAAAAGGTGACCCGCCATTTTCCAGCCAATAAAAACAGAGTTTGTAACCAGCCAATAAAAACAGAGCTTGAATTTGAATCAGCCAATAAAAACAGAGCTTGAATTTGAAATTCAACAGACCACAAGGGGGCAGAGCCACATATGGCTCTGAGGGGGAGGGATCAGAATGCTTTGCCTGTTGAAAATATTTCTAACTGCTGCAGTTCTACAGAAACTGCATACTGAACCTTTAACCAGCCAATAAAAACAGAGTTTGTAACCAGCCAATAAAAACAGAGCTTGAATTTGAATCAGCCAATAAAAACAGAGCTTGAATTTGAATTTCAGCAGAGCACAGGGGGGCAGAGCCATATATGGCTCTGAGGGGGAGGGAGCAGAATGCTTTTCCCTGTTGAAAATATTTCTAAGTGCTGCGCCCTACAGAAAGTTACATATAGCACCTTTAACAAACCAATACAGTGTAATACAGATCAAACAATATCAGCAACAAATTGAAATATAAAATACATAAAGATTATAAATGTATAAATACATGCATGCCTACTTTTTTGTGCCTATTTTTGGGTGTAGCTGGGACCTTGAGTACATAATGTCATTCCACCACATCACATGTGATGCGAATGACAATAAAGATACTTGAATTTGATACTTGACTACTTCTGGTTCTTTGAAATACACTTAGTGCAAACAGTGTTCATATCCATGCATGTTTCAGTTGTGCTATGTACTCACAAAAAAGTTAAATTGTGTCATCTGGACAGTTTCTTTTTGGAAGAAAGGTTTCGTCTTTCATCCGAAAGACTTCATCAGTCTGAGATCTGCCAACGGGATCGGTCGCATTAAGTAGCACCTTATTGATGTGTTTCAAACCAGTCGGCTGTGGATTTCCCAGAAAACTTGCTTTACAAGTTCAATTTTAAGTATCTTTATTTTCATTCACATCAAATGTGGTACATGAAGAGGAAATAAATTGTGTACGCAGGGCCCCAGCTACACCCCAAAATAGCACAAATATAAAGTATAAAAAGAAGCAGTATATAAGGATCTAAGATATACACTAAGATGTATGAATGCTAAACAATAAGGACAACAGTCATTCCAACACCCGGGGACATTGCACGATTTCACTATCACAATGTAAAATATCAATAAAACAATTGTATAAATATGATTGCATATAAAAGTTAAAAGGAAAACAGGTGCAAATGACCAAAATACTTCAGTTGACTCCCACCTTGAATACTGGAAATAGCTATGAAAAATGTTGTGAGTTTTCAACAAAAGATGACCTCTGATTAAAAGTCTGGTATGATAGGCGATAGGTAGTATGTATCTTTTTAAGGAATGCAATAAGTCTTTTAAATGTTTCTGCGGTGTACAAAACTAATTATAAGGCACAAGTTATTCAGATATAGAATAAGGTGCAAAAAAACTTTTTTTTTTTTTAAACTTCTTGGAGTTACACTTAAACGTTGCAGAAGTTATCCGTTTTCACAGAAACAAACACAACTGGACTTTTGTCTGCTGCACTTTAAGCATCTTTTTTTTCCCCCAGTCTTTATGGGGCGGGGTTGAAGACTAAAGGGGGAGGAGGAGGAGGGGGTGTAATCCTTTGCCGTACATTTTACAAGCTGTTCATATTGATTGCCACCGTGGATGAGAGAGGGGCGGCTCAATCTCAATAACAGCATTCCATTATATGGCAGACGACAGCCGTGCCGAGTGTGCATCTTCCATGCAGCCACGCATTTAGAGTATTATCAAATTGATAGTGACTCAAATTGATTTGGATAATGAAGGTCGCTGCACCTTGAAATATAATGGCCACTTATTGTAATTACCGTCACAATTATCAAGGTCACCGCATCAAAAACAAAAGGAGTTGACATTGTGACCACTGCAATGGAGTCTGATGAGCCAATATTTGTTATTCTGATCACAGAGAGGTAATGCTGTTATACTTTATAGTGGCAGGTTGAGATAAAGGATCAGATAATCCTCACCTGATTTGATGGGGGTCACTAATTCTCAACATTAGACACTACACATAAACAGAAATTACATCCGTGCTTTCATTCAGGTACAAAAAAAGACTCCTGCGCATCACTCTCCCATTTTCTTTCCTCCTGACTGCCTCTGATGGCCATCGGGCATGTCAGGAAAAACAAGGATGGCATCTCTATGTCATGTTCCACACCTCAGCTGGGGTACTACAAGGCAAAAACTCATAAAATAATGAAAACAAAACTCTGATGCAAACTGACCTGCCTCATAGAAATAGAGGAAATAATAGGGATGCCTGCCTGCTATCTCCACAAAAAAAAAAAAAATCAAACAATGTTGAAGTGTGTTTCCTTTCACACAGTTGAGCCCGCAATAAACCCTTGGCCTTTGTCTCGACTACACCGAGCAGAAGGATGACCTCAGCTTTGAAACAATAAAGTGCCTGTAATGGTCTCTCCTGAGGCCAGTTGCCTCAACTTTGTTTCTCCTGAAAGTGTGAGAAGAGAGACTAAAAGAAGAAAAACAGTTAACTTTAACCAAGTGCCCAAGTTTTAAGGCATTAAAGTTGCAATCTAAGAGGAGAAAGGGGCTTTCTCTGGATGTTATAGAGGTTAAAAGAGGTAGGGAAGGTAAAAAAAAGAATTGAGGAGAAGTGGCACAAAGGTGGATAAATAGCCAATGAAAGTGTGCATGTGTATTAGTAATAGTAACAGTGGTGGTGGAGGGTACTAAGGGGGCGGAGGCATGGCAAACTGCTAAGAGGATCAAATATCGAAGCACAACAAAAGCTGTGTCACAGGGGCGTTTGAGTCACAAGTCTCCCTTCAACAACCCCTCCTCCGCCACCTCGTACCTCTAACCTCCTGTTACCACGACAGCGCTCCGCCACAAAGACGGCCCCTGATATGACAAAGAACAAAACGGCAGACAGATGTAGGTATTGTCATGCAGAATGTTCCCTCCCTCCTCCTTCCCTTTCCCTCGATCCCTCCTCCTCCTCCTTCGGTGCTCTCAGAAGGAAAAAAAACAACAACTAACAACCGGCACTTTTGCCTCAGACACCTCTAAAAAAGAGCAGCAGTCGCTGCCCCATGGTTACCGCCACCGATGGACATCGAGTGGTCCAAAACCCTCTAGTTACAGCTTTGAGTGACATAGAGGTGAAGCCCGTTTTGAAGCGGACCTACATGCAGATGTTGGCTTTTCAAAGCCAAGCGATAATTTTAACGTCTCCGAAGGTGGTAGTTTGCGTTGATATTTTTGAGCATAAAATGTGTGCGCTTGTAGTGCCAAAAAAAATCCAAAGATTTCGGTTTGTTTTATTCTAGTCGGGATAAAAAAGCCACAGCCTTACTTAAGATCCCGACTCTGGACTGGAAGCCAGACTAAAGTGGAGATTGCAGTTTCTTGAGGCCAGCTGATGCATTGATCTAGTTTCAACTTCAAACGAGTTTTATTTTTAGATTGCTGGTGAACCGAGTCGGACTGAAATGTCACGGTTTGCTTGTTCAACTGGTTAAGAAAGAACTGAATTTGATTTAAACTCGTCAAAAGTGGAAAGATAGGTTTCGCCTGGGTGTCTTTTTTTTTCCGTTCAGGTGTTGGGGGTCATACGTGTCGGGACTGGCCCAAGTCCGAGGTGACCTCTCAATGAAGCCAGGGACATATTATTACAGCTGGGGGACCTGTGGAGAAGTTGGCGTAGGGACCAAGTCTGATTGATTCAGACCAGATGGGTGTCCGGACACGTTAGCAGCACAGCGACTGAAATAGCTGTGCGCCTTCTCGCCGCATTCCTCAGGAACACATTGTGCATGCGCTTCAAGACAGAGACGGATAAGTTTAGGATCGTTCACTGATTTGTTGGGGCTAGACAGGGCAAGGTTTTACTGTGGTCACCCAATAGCGCACACTGACATGTGAACAGTGTTGATTTTGCTCTCTACTTAACAAGTGCGCCAAAATAACAAATTGCTTAACACAATAAGAGTTGATATGACCAAAGAGGTACCTTAAATTAGCTGGGGATTTAGTCTAATTGGTGAAAGTCATCTGCTTCAACCTCCACTGTGCTAAATCCCCTGACCCCAGTCTAGACTCAATTCTTGACGGTCCTGAGCTTATATCTCGGGTAAGGTGGAGGAGAGACAAATGCGGTGCGGCAGGCCAATGAGAGGCCTGTCTGTCTCTTGGGTTTTAATGGTGGGTGGCAGGGCAGGCGATTCCTGGCTGCAGAGCTTGACTTTATTCCTGAGAGGGAAGGGGATGCTGGAGGTGGGGCGAGGGGTAGGAGGCATGGTCCCATGGGGTTAAAGCAAAAACACACACAATCACACACCTCAATTGAATTATTGCCATAAGAGACACATAATAGCAAATTTTCCTGGTCTGTCCTGCCTGTTTTAAAGATTTACATGAATGTTTTTGACTTTATTAACTCATGGAACCTTAAAATATGGACAAAGTATAAATCCTCTTCCGCCTCTACCTCATCTCTTCTGCATCCTTGCTTTCTGGGGGTACTGGATCCATCTATCTACAGCAGTTTGAGGGATTTGTGTTTAGAGTTAAAAGAAATGGCGTGCCTACACCCCATTTAAAGAAAAAGTGGCTCCATGAGATGACACAAACTCATTCTTGTACCCTCAAAACGCTCAAATAAGGCACGTCTACAATTCATCCCTCCTCTAATTCATGATGATTCCTCTTTGTTTCACTGTCTTTTTACAGCCAGTAGCTGCTTTCCTCTCCAGTCTGTTCATTAAAACTCACAACTGATATCACTCCATCACTCGCCACCAAAACCTTGAAACTGTTGAGAAACAGTGGGAAGGGTTTTAGCTTCGTTCTGCACCATTTAGCAGTGAGCTTGTTGGATTTCACTCAGTTACACCATGTATCAAAGGAAGGGGAGTCTTAACACACACAAAGGTGCCTCTACACCTTAGCAATGACTTTAATCTCTGCCCCGAGGCACCAGACAAACTATTCTTTCCCCAGCGAGGCACCTTGCGTAAGATGTCGAAATCAGCTTACGACATGATCTTTTAAGAAAGCTTGCTCTTGTGTGCAGGTTTACAAGGTGTGCACACTGCGCAGGAGCAGAGTGAATGCCTTTGTGATGGGAAGAAGATGAGCATCCTGCTCACATCCTCATCACAAGCCCACAGCACTCAGATACACATAAACAAAACCAGGGAGTGAGGCTTACCGTAATGCATAACTCTTATTTATGTCATTCAATTTAGCCCAGCTCGCCTGGCAATTCATTTTCATGATCAATTACAAAACCTTTAGGCATCTGTAATGCATTTGGTTTGACAGGGCGCATTCACAGCAGCTCGCTCAAACACACACACACACTGTAAACTAACTGCCTGTGCGAACAGGTTGGCTAATTTTCTCGCTTTCTGAGTGTATTTGTTTGGATTTTTCCCTCGGGAGTCAGCAGTTACCTACACCTTTAATGCTAATAGCAAGCATTGTGTTGTTCTTGTTTTGTTTTTGTTCAGCACATGTGCAGATGCAAAACAGGTGGTAAAGCTGCTTTGTAAACTGAGGAAAATGGTTTGCTATGACATAAGAATGAAAACTCCTTGAGTTTTCATCCTTATGAGCTTGATTCTGAGTACAGTATTTGACTCAAGATGCTGAGGTTGCCCTTAGGAGTGACAAGGATGGATAAGATTAAGAAAGAGATCATGAACAACTCGGAGTGGTGGCGCAGTTTAGAGAAGATGGAGATGTGATCGGAAAGTCGCAGGTTCAACTCCCAGTACCGCCATCATCAAAATGTGAGTGGAACAGGTGAAACACCCACACCTGCCTCCACACTCATTTGCCACCATCTGTTCCCTAAACAGGTCCCTCTTGAAAATGAGTTATCGTGACTCAGTGAGACTACCTGAACAAATACAGGGTAAATGAAAAAAAGTTACAGAGGCCAGACTGAGATGGTTTGGACATGTTCAGAGGAGGGACAGTGGGTATATTGGTAGAAGGATGTTAGAAATGCAGCTGCCAGGAACAAGACAAAGAGGAGATACAGTATATGGATGCAGTTAGAGAACACATGGAGGTAGTTGGAGTGAGGACAGAGGATGCAGAGGACAGAGTGAGATGGAGGAGGATGACTCACTAGCCGTGTTTCCATCAAGGTTTCTAGCTGCGCAATTTGAAATAGCGCAGCAGAAAAGCTTAATGGAAACGGCAAATTGCGAGGTTACTTCCTGAATTACGCTAAAAAGTTTATACGCTCGCTTGAGGTGGTTTTTGGGATTTGAGTTGCGCTAAACGACAGATGGAAACACATTTTCCGACTCATTTCTGACGTAGCGAAAATTCACGTCACGTGACGTTCAGCTGTTTCCGCTCCGGACAACATGTAACATCGCTAAAACTAGTTGGCATGACAGAATAAATACAACTCGCCCGATAGCAACACGTACCTGAAATATTCTCTCGATTTTGACGAGATGTGTGGCCGGGTTCTGTTTTCAACCGCTACTTCCTGTTTACTGTAGACATGCGCAGTGCTGACGTCTGACGTAATGACGCTGACGTCTGACGTAATGACGCTGTGCGCGGCTTGGTAGAAGCGCTTCAAGCCAGTAGATGGAAACACTTCTGATCTGCATTAATTTGTATCCATCCATCCATCCATCCATCCATTTTCTTCCGCTTATCCGGGGTCGGGTCGCGGGGGTAGCAGCCTAAGTAGGGAGGCCCAGACTTCCCTCTCCCCAGCCACTTGGAGCAGCTCCTCTGGGGGAATCCCAAGGCGTTCCCAGGCCAGCCGAGAAACATAGTCCCTCCAGCGTGTCCTGGGTCTTCCTCTGGGTCTCCTCCCGGTGGGACATGCCCGGAACACCTCACCAGGGAGGCGTCCAGGAGGCATCCTAACCAGATGCCCGAGCCACCTCAACTGGCTCCTCTCGATGTGGAGAAGCAGCGGCTCTACTCCGAGTCCCTCCCGGATGACTGAGCTTCTCACCCTATCTCTAAGGGAGAGTCCAGCCACCCTGCGGAGAAAACTCATTTCAGCCGCTTGTATCCGAGATCTTGTTCTTTCGGTCATAACCCAAAGCTCATGACCATAGATGAGGGTGGGAACGTAGATCGATCGGTAAATTGAGAGCTTTGCCTTTTGACTCAGCTCTCTCTTCACCACGACAGACCGGTACAGCGCCCGCTTCACTGCGGACGCTGCACCTATCCGCCTATCAATCTCACGCTCCAGTTTTCCCTCATTCGTGAATTAATTTGTATTTACATATTTGCGAGGTAGCTCAAAATACGAAATGAAAATGGATGGAAACACAGCTAGTGTGGAGACCCCTGAAGAGAAAAAAACCTAAAGAAGAAGAAAAAATACTCAAGCTGAGCAAACAATACTAAGTTAAGCTAGCTTGAGTCAAATGGCTTTGAGGATCTCGCCAGACAAAAACTTGAGTAGACATCA
>JBBPBX010078322.1:0-16652 GCA_038048925.1 Garcialebias charrua | reverse complement strand
AACTGGACTTGGTCAGGGACCAAGTGTGGTTCTTGGCCTGGCAGAGAAAGCTGAAGTTCCACCTGGAGTCAAGTTTTACCATGACAACCTCTTCACAACCCTGTCCCTGGTGGATGAGATGACCCTGAGAGGCTATGGCAGCTGTGGCACGATGCGACAAGCTCAGCTCCACAAGGTTCCTTTCACAGAACCCAAGACCTTCAAGAAGACACCCAGAGGAAATGCTGAATATCTGGTTGAGGCAGAGAAGCTGATTGTAAGGTGGAATGACAACAGCATGGTCACTGTGGTGTCAAACATGGAAAGGGAGTTCATCGAAACTGAGGCAAAGAGATGGAACAAACAAAAACGGACCATGGACAAGGTCAGACAGCCCAAGTGTATCCAGGATTACAACACACACATGGGAGGAGTGGACCTGCATGACCAGTTTGTCAGCCGCTACAGAGTCAACATACGGTCCAAGAAGTGGTGGTGGCCATGCTTCAGCTGGGCCCTGAACAGTGCCATGGTGAACAGCTGGTGCTATTACAGGTACACAAGGCTGCATGTTATTTAGCAATATCACAATCGTGTTTGTGATGTTTGACATGAGGTGATCGCTAGTGCTCTTCATTTGACAAGAGCAACAGTGATGATATCCAGACCAACATCACAAACTCAAGCATGATATTGCTTTTACAGAACATTCTACATATGGGGCATGACACTGTAGAAAGGAGGATATTGATAATTCATCAATAGCATCATAAATGAACAAAAACATGGCATATTCATTCATCTATCATGCTTGTTTTTTCATTCATTTAGAACCTGGAAAAGTGGGCAGAAAGATCTCCTCTCCTTCCAGAGGCTGGTAGCCCAGACCCTCCTCCTGTGCCATGGAACAAAGCCAAGTAGGCAGGGCAGAAGATCTTTAATGGCTGTGGCGATAACTGATGCCACCAGGTTTGATCATTTCAACCACTGGCCCTGCAACACTGGTAGCAGGTACAAGTGATGCAAAAACTGTGGCGGACGCACATCGTTTGCGTGTGAAAAGTGTGATGTGCCACTACATTTGGAGTGCTTCAAGAAGTACCACACTGAGTAGAACATCCATAAAAGATGATGGAATGTATGGGATGAAATATATACATATATGTGTGTTATTAGAGGTTCTAAGAAAAAAAAACTGTTCGTTGAAGTTTTGATTACAAAGTTACAAAATTCGAGTCTACAGACGAATAAATTAAGAATTAAAAAAACTGTTCAAATTGTTTGTTGTTTGGAATTTTATACAGAAGGAACCTGAGGCTCTAACTTTTTGTTATTATTTATTCTGATTACATTATTATTTTGTTATTACTATTAGGGATGCTCCGATCCACATTTCTCACTTCCGATCCGATACTTAAGAACTGGGTATCGACCGATACCGATATTTTTCCGATCCGATACTGTTCAGGTACTGTATGTGAATTTGTATAATACATTTTTTTGTATTGAGAATATTCACTTTAACATTGTGTGAGATATACCCAATGAAGACACTATTGAGCCTTACAATAGGAAACTCACATACTGTAACAGCACACAAGATGCAAGTCTACCACACACATGTCCTTCTCACTCATGGTTCAGCTGGAAAAACTATAAAAAACGCTAAGCATGATGGGAAAGACAACAAAATCCACTTCCTTAGTGGTTAAGGGGAGTGGCTATGTTGTCTTTCCCATCATGCTTAGCTGTTTTTTAGTTTTTCCAGCTGAACCATGAGTGAGAAGGACATGTGTGTGGTAGACTTGCTGCTTTATGTGCTGTTACAGTTTGTGAGTTTCCTGTTGTTAAGCTCAACAGTGTCTTCATTGGCTTTAACTCACACAATGTTAAGAGTAAGACATCAGTTACAGAATGTGATGGAACACAAGTGCTCTCTGAAGCTGGATTGGAAATATTGTCAGGTTGGATCCGATATCCGATACTCAAGTTATGCTGGTATCGGGTACCGATAATGGATCGGATCGGTCTCATCCCTAGTTGAAAGAGAGTAGGTAAGTAATGTCAGTGTTATAGTAGGACACGAGGGTCATAAATACAGTATTCAGTTTAGCTAAAGCTAGCCCAATACAGAATCGTCCCATATTTGGCTCAGGCTGTTAAATAAATGTTGCCTCCCCTGAAGCGATTTGTTTCATATTTTTATTAATATTTGATACTAGGGATGGGGCAGATCCGATCCAGTATCGGTATCGGTATCCGATACCAGCATTATTTAAGTATCGGGTATCGGATCAAACCTGCCGATACTTTTCCGATCCAGTTTCAAAGAGCACTTGTGTTCAATCACATTCTGTGACTGCCCTTCTTAACATTGTCTGAGATAAACCCAATGAAGACACTCTTAAGCCTTACAATAGGGGGTTCCCTATTGTAAGGCTTAAGAGTGTCTTCATTGGGTTTATCTCACACAATGTTAAAATGAATAGTTTGGGTGCAAAAGTTCCATTATACAGAGTCAAATACCTGAACAGTATCGGATCGGGAAAGTATCGGTATCGGTCGATACTGAGTTAATAAGTATCGGGATCGGATCGGAAGTGAGAAATGTGGATCGGTGCATCCCTATTTGATACATGTCACACACACATCCACACACTGAGTAAGAATGACCTAAATAAAACTAAGGAAATATTAACACAGGAAAGCTAAACTGTTGTGGCGGCAGTTCCCAGCTATGTTCTAACGCTTAGCCCTCAGTGCTGCAATATATTCACTCATATGTACATTTATCATTATTGATTCTTTAATTAAAGACCAGCCACTAGGCAGCACAAGCCAGTGTATCTCTTGTGCCGGTCCCAAGCCCGGGTAAATGGTGAGGGTTGTGTCAGGAATGGCATCCGATGTAAAACACTTGCCAAAACCATAATGCGAGTTCATCAAAGTGAAACCATACCGGATCGGTCGAGGCCCGGGTTAACAACGTCCGCCACCGGTGCTGTTGACAAACAGGGTGCCGGCGGAAATTGTACTACTGTTAGTCGAAGACCCCGAGGAGGGAAACGTGTCAGGAGACAGAGGGAGAGGAGGAAAGTGAAGAATGTAGGACTGAGGGTTGCAACTCTAAATGTGGGGACAATGACAGGCAAAGGTAGAGAGCTGGCTGACATGATGCAGAGAAGAAAGGTAGATGTTTTATGTGTCCAAGAGACCAAGTGGAAGGGCAGCAAGGCTCGCAGTATTGGAGCAGGGTTCAAACTGTTTTACCATGGTGTGGATAGAAAGAGAAATGGAGTAGGGGTGGTCCTGAAGGAGGAGTTGGCAAAGAATGTAGTAGAGGTGAAGAGAGTGTCAGATAGGGTGATGTGCCTGAAGGTAGAAGTAGAAGGTCTGATGCTAAACATAGTCAGTGGTTATGCTCCACAGGTTGGATGTGATGGGGAGGAGAAAGATAAATTTTGGAAAGATTTGGATGAAGTGATAGAGAGTATTCCCAGGGAGGAAAGAGTGGTGATTGGAGCAGACCTGAATGGACATGTTGGTGAAGGAAACAGAGGGGATGAGGAAGTGATGGGTAGGTTTGGTGTCAAGGAAAGAAACCAGGAAGGACAGATGGTGGTGGATTTTGCCAAGAGAATGGAAATGGCTATAGTCAATACCTATTTCCAAAAGAGGGAGGAACATAGAGTGACCTATAAGAGTGGAGGAAGGAGTACACAGGTCGACTACATTCTGTGTAGAAGAGGAAACCTGAGGGAGATTGGAGACTGTAAGGTTGTGGCAGGGGAGAGCGTGGCCAGACAGCATCGGATGGTTGTGTGTAGA
Organism: Garcialebias charrua; assembly: GCA_038048925.1. NCBI lineage: Eukaryota > Metazoa > Chordata > Actinopteri > Cyprinodontiformes > Rivulidae > Garcialebias > Garcialebias charrua. The sequence continues at coordinate 12,845 of JBBPBX010078322.1, read as the reverse complement.
ATGACTGTTGTTGTGAAGAAGAGAAAAAGAGTAAAATTAGAGTAGACCAAATGGTGGAAGCTAAAGAAGAATAATGTTGTGAGAAATTCAGAGATGAGCTGTTAAAGCTCCCCTGACATCATCTTTGAACTTTCCATAAAATGGCACAACATATATATATTTTAAGATTGAACTCTGATCGTTTTTGCTAAAACAATGTTAAATGAATGAAAATTCCTCTCAAAAATAGTTTAAAATTAGCGCCGTTTTTTAAAATGGTAAATCCGGATTTTCCCGTCGCGTGATTGTGACGTCAGAAGTAGACTCGGCTCGAACGCGCACATTGAATACAATGGAGGAAGATACAAACGCATCCGTCCAATTTAGCCATTTAAAACTTTAGATTTTAGCGGTTTGTCTTCAGAGAAGCCAAAGTTATTTCGAGTGATCAACCAGAAACAGCAGGTTATAATTTTTTTTCTCCTGATGCTGTTTTTTGTAGACTTTTCACTTCAGGAAGTGAGCAGCTGTGTGATGACTTAGGAGCTGCAGGTTGACGAGGCAGAAGGAATTCTACAACATCTAAATCGTTTCCACAGCACTGAAATGGTAATATATTAGTTAATGTTTCTAATAATTATTCAACATTAATTTATAGTTTAAAAAATTAGTCCCTTTTAAAATATCTGTTAAATATTTTAATGTTTATTCTAACATACGTTCTGAAATTTTTAACTAGTTTTTATTTGTGTATTTTTATCCATCAATATTTTTTTATTTTGTTGTAAATTTACATTTATTTTAAACAAAAACACTTTTAGATGTTTGAATCAGTTTGATTTCATCCGTCCTGTTTGGTCCAAAAAATGCAGCTGAGATGTCTTGACTGGATACCTGTCCAGGTGTCCCTGTGATGGACTGGAAACCTGTCAATTCAAACAATAAATGATATTCACCCCAATTTTTTTAAATCATATAAATACTTTATTACTGGTACATATATAACAAAGCCCCGCTTTTCTGTTTAAGGTGTTGGATGATGTGATCAAATCTCCCTACACGTCATCCGAATCCGCTGACACGTCTCTTTGTTCAACTCTTCTTGCCCATGGAGAACTAAAACAACAGAAACGAAGAGGGAGAACACGACCCTGCTGTTAAAGTGAAAACAAGCTAATTCAAACTATGAGAATAAACATTTTGTGATGCTTCATTTGAGTGTTGTCTTTTTTAAGGCTACAAACTAAAAAATGTTTTATGGTGACATGTTTAGGAAAAAAAGTAAACCAGCATCCTTTTGACTTGTTCACTTTTTATTAAAATTGTTAAAGGTTTGTTTTTGATGAAATCTTATAGAATCTGCATATGGTGCCAAAATTAATGCTTGTATATTTTTAACTAGTTTTTATTTGTGTATTTTTATCCATCAAGATTTTTTTATTTTGTTGTAAATTTACATTTATTTAAAAAAAAAACAATTTTAGATGCATCTTTATGAATCCGTTTGATTTAAACCGTCCTGTTTGGTCAAAAAAATGCAGCTGAGATGTCTTGACTGGAGACCTGTCCAGGTGTCTCTGTGATGGACTGGAGACCTGTCCAGGTGTCTCTGTGATGGACTGGAGACCTGTCCAGGTGTCTCTGTGATGGACTGGAGACCTGGAAACCTGAAAACACAAACTGATATTTTTATTAAAACAGCTATGGAAATTTTTATTAAAACAGCTATGGAAATTTATGTTTTTTGACGGTATTTGATATAAATTTAATTTTAAATTTAATGATTGACATATAAACATTTTATTTTTATTTTTAGTGAACATTTAGTGCATGTAAACATGCAAATTTCAACTGGAAATATGAATGATGTTTTTCAGAACGTATGTTAGAATAAACATTAAAATATTTAACAGATATTTTAAAAGGGACTAATTTTTTAAACTATAAATTAATGTTGAATAATTATTAGAAACATTAACTAATATATTACCATTTCAGTGCTGTGGAAACGATTTAGATGTTGTAGAATTCCTTCTGCCTCGTCAACCTGCAGCTCCTGTAAGTCATCACACAGCTGCTCACTTCCTGAAGTGAAAAGTCTACAAAAAACAGCATCAGGAGAAAAAAAATTATAACCTGCTGTTTCTGGTTGATCACTCGAAATAACTTTGGCTTCTCTGAAGACAAACCGCTAAAATCTAAAGTTTTAAATGGCTAAATTGGACGGATGCGTTTGTATCTTCCTCCATTGTATTCAATGTGCGCGTTCGAGCCGAGTCTACATCTGACGTCACAATCACGCGACGGGAAAATCCGGATTTACCATGTAAAAAAACGGCGCTAATTTTAAACTATTTTTGAGAGGAATTTTCATTCATTTAACATTGTTTTAGCAAAAACGATCAGAGTTCAATCTTAAAATATATATATATGTTGTGCCATTTTATGGAAAGTTCAAAGATGATGTCAGGGGAGCTTTAAAGGCTCTGGGTGGTAAGAAAGAGCTTCCAAGTGACTGGGCTACTACAGCAACAGTAATTAGAGAGACAGGTAGGAAGGTACTTGGTGTGTCATCTGGACAGAGAATGGATGATAAGGAAACCTGGTGGTGGAATAGTGAAGTGCAGGACGCCATTCAAAGAAAGAGATTAGCCAAGAAGAAATATGACAGTGAGAGGACTGAAGAGAGGAGACAGGAATATAAGGAGATGGGACATAGAGCAAAGAGGGAAGTAGCTAAGGCAAAGCAGAGGGCGTACAATGAGTTGTATGGGAGACTGGACACTAAAGAGGGCGAGAAGGACTTGTACCGATTGGCAAGACAGAGGGATCAGGCTGGAAAGGATGTGCAGCAGGTTAGGCTTATTAAAGATGGGAATGGGAATGTTCTAACAAGTGAGGAGAGTGTGATGGGAAGATGGAAGGATTACTTTGAGGAGCTAATGAATGAAGAGAATGAAAGAGAAAGAAGAGTGGAGGTCATAGAAACTGTGGACCAGGAAGTGGGAAAGATTAGTGAGGGTGAAGTCCGGAAAGCTTTGAAAAGAATGAAGAAGGGGAAGGCAGTAGGACCTGATGACATACCAGTGGAGGTTTGGAAATGTCTTGGAGAGATGGCAGTGAGGTTTTTGACTCAAATATTTAATGGAATATTTGAGGGTGAGAAAATGCCTAAAGAATGGAGAAGAAGTGTGCTGGTTCCCATTTTTAAGAACAAGGGTGATGTACAGAGTTGTAGCAACTACAGGGGAATTAAGTTGATGAGCCACACAATGAAGATCTGGGAGAGAGTTGTGGAAGGAAGGCTTAGACAAGAGGTGACTATCTGTGAGCAGCAGTATGGTTTCATGCCAAGAAAGAGCACCACAGATGCCATCTTTGCTTTGAGGATGTTGATAGAGAAGTACAGAGAGGGTCAGAAAGAACTCCATTGTGTGTTTGTGGATTTAGAAAAAGCATATGACAGGGTGCCAAGAGAGGAGGTGTGGTATTGCATGAGGAAATCTGGAGTGGCAGAAAAGTATGTTAGACTGGTACAGGACATGTATGAGGACAGCAGGACAGTGGTGAGATGTGCTGTAGGAGTGACAGATAGCTTCAAGGTGGAGGTGGGATTGCATCAAGGATCGGCTCTGAGCCCCTTCTTGTTTGCTCTGGTGATGGACCGACTAACAGATGAGGTCAGGCAGGAATCCCCATGGACTATGATGTTTGCAGATGACATTGTGATCTGTGGTGAGAACAGGGAACAAGTGGAAGAGAACTTGGAGAGGTGGAGGTATGCTCTTGAAAGAAGAGGAATGAAAGTCAGTCGTAGTAAGACAGAGTACATGTGTGTGAATGAGAGGGAGGCCAGTGGAACAGTGAGGCTACAAGGAGCAGAGGTCACAAAGGTGCAGGACTTCAAGTACTTGGGGTCCACTGTCCAGGAAAATGGGGAATGTGGTAAAGAGGTGAAAAAGAGAGTCCAGGCAGGATGGAGTGGATGGAGAAAAGTTTCAGGAGTGATTTGTGACAAAAAGGTGTCAGCAAAGGTCAAAGGAAAAGTTTACAAGACAGTGGTGAGACCAGCTATGTTGTATGGTCTGGAGACAGTGGCATTGACAAAAAGACAGGAGAAAGAACTGGAAGTAGCAGAAATGAAGATGCTGAGGTTCTCCTTAGGAGTGACAAGGATGGATAAGATCAGGAATGAGATCATCAGAGGTACAGCACATGTTGAACAACTGGGAGATAAAGTTAGGGAGGCCAGACTGAGATGGTTTGGACATGTCCAGAGGAGGGACAGTGGGTATATTGGTAGAAGGATGTTAGAAATGCAGCTGCCAGGAAAAAGACACAGAGGAAGGCCAAAGAGGAGATATATGGATGCAGTTAGAGAGGACATGAAGGTAGTTGGAGTGAGGACAGAGGATGCAGAGGACAGAGTGAGGTGGAGGAGGATCGCTGTGGCGACCCCTGAAAAGCGAAAAGCCAAAAGAAGAAGAAGAAGATTATTTAATTAAAGATGAGTTGTACAAGTTTATGTGTGTATCAGACAAATTAGTCATCAGTGTCACTGTAGTCCTGTAGACTACTGTAGTCCTGTAGACTCAAAAAGGTTGGTGACCCATGTTACCAACCTTTTTGGCAGAGGGACACTTGAGTTTAAATGTCTTATTTAATATCACTAGAGTAGTGTGTGTTGTGATGTATCTGGTAAGTCAGATCAGATTAAATGTCCAGCCAGTAACTGTTATCCAACAAGGAGATCATTTAAATTAAAGTTTCATTTCTATTGTTGTTTGATTGCTGTATTTTTAAACCTACTTAACACAAAATTAATGTCATTCAGCTGTGAGGATGGAGAGAAGGAAGAGAAGATGACAGAGGAATCAGGACAGACTGGGGAAGGCAACAGGTTGGTCTAATGCAGGTGGAAGTGAGGGAACACAGCTACTTAAAGGTTCAGTCTGCAGTTTCTGTAGAACATCAGCACTTAGAAAAAATTTCAACAAGCAAAGCATTCTGATCCCTCCCCCTCAGAGCCATATATGGCTCTGCCCCCTTGTGGTCTGTTGAAATTTGAATTCAAGCTCTGTTTTTATTGGCTGATTCAAATTCAAGCTCGGTTTTTATTGGCTGGTTACAAACTTTGTTTTTATTGGCTGGAAAATGGCGGGTCACTTTTTCTTTTTAGAAATGCTTATTTACCACCTGGAGAAGCAAGGGGACAATATTTTTTTTTAGTTTTTTCAGAGATTACCTCTCTAACATCAATCTAGTGACAGAGTGAAGAAATATGTTAAAATATATATTGTTTGAAAAGTTACAGACTACATTACAATCTTACATACCCCAGCTTTAATCCCAAGCAATAACATGTAAACATTGTTTTTAAAAACTGTATTAACAAGATCTGTAATTTTTACAACAATATATAATGCTTTTTTGACCATATGACTTAGTGCAGAATGCCACAGACAAAGGGTGAAGGAGACAGACATGAGGTCAGTGATAGAGACAAGTGATGACATCATGTAGGAATCAAAACTAACTAACTATGATCAAAACTAAATTGTTAAAAAATATATATGAAGTAGTGTAATGTGTATTGTATTAGTTAGAAAATTAGAAAGAGTTATTCATTTTGTTCTGTTACTGAAAGATTATTATTGTTTGAACTGATTGTTTGAAAAAAGGGGCAGATATAATAAGATTTTTTCTTCTTTCTGCTACCTTTCAATTTTTATATTTTGTACATTATCATTCATGGGATTGTTTTGTATTGTGTTTTTTGTTTAAAAAAATGAACAAATTTAATAAACATAAACATAAATAATTATATTAGGGAGGCAACAAAAACCTGTACTGTATACCATGATGGTTTGAATTTCTGATGACCATCTTTCATTGTCTTCTTTTTTGGGAAAATTAGTTCAGGCAGACATGGTGAGTTAATCACCACAAAGCAGAGAGGTCCAGATGATGAAGAGGGAGAGGAGCAGAGAGGTCCAGATGATGAAGAGGGAGAGGAGCAGAGAGGTCCAGATGATGAAGAGGGAGAGGAGCAGAGAGGTCCAGATGATGAAGAGGGAGAGGAGCAGAGAGGTCCAGATGATGAAGAGGGAGAGGAGCAGAGAGGTCCAGATGATGAAGAGGGAGAGGAGCAGAGAGGTCCAGATGATGAAGAGGGAGAGGAGCAGAGAGGTCCAGATGATGAAGAGGGAGAGGAGCAGAGAGGTCCAGATGATGAAGAGGGAGAGGAGCAGAGAGGTCCAGATGATGAAGAGGGAGAGGAGCAGAGAGGTCCAGATGATGAAGAGGGAGAGGAGCAGAGAGGTCCAGATGATGAAGAGGGAGAGGAGCAGAGAGGTCCAGATGATGAAGAGGGAGAGGAGCAGAGAGGTCCAGATGATGAAGAGGGAGAGGAGCAGAGAGGTCCAGATGATGAAGAGGGAGAGGAGCAGAGAGGTCCAGATGATGAAGAGGAAGAGGAGCAGAGAGGTCCAAACCATGAAAAGGGAGAGGAGCAGTGAGGTCCAGATGATGAAGAGGGAGAGGTCCAGATGAGGAAGAAGGAGAGGAGCAGAGAGGTCCAGATGATGAAGAGGAAGAGGAGCAGTGAGGTCCAGATGTTGAAGAGGGAGAGGTCCAGATGAGGAAGAAGGAGAGGAGCAGAGAGGTCCAGATGATGAAGAGGAAGAGGAGCAGTGAGGTCCAGATGTTGAAGAGGGAGAGGAGCAGTGAGGTCCAGATGATGAAGAGGGAGAGGTCCAGATGAGGAAGAGGAGAGGAGCAGAGAGGTCCAGATGATGAAGAGGAGCAGAGAGGTCCAGACGATGAAGTGGAAGAGGAGAAGAGAGGTCCAGATGAAGAGGGAGAGGAGCAGTGAGGTCCAGATGATGAAAGGGAGAGGAGCAGAGAGATCCAGATGATGAAGTGGAAAAGGAGCAGAGAGGTCCAAACCATGAAGAGGGAGAGGAGCAGAGAGATCCAGATGATGAAGAGGAAAAGGAGCAGAGAGGTCCAAACCATGAAGAGGGAGAGGAGCAGAGAGATCCAGATGATGAAGAGGAAAAGGAGCAGAGAGGTCCAGATGATGAAGAGGGAGAGGAGCAGAGAGGTCCAGATGATGAAGGGGGAGAAAAGCACAGAGCTGCAGAGGAGAGGGCTGAGGCAAGGCTATATTCAAAAGATCCATCTGAATGGCTTTTACCACACAAAATGAGGGACACATTTAGGCAGTACATGGTTGAAAATGGCCCACAGAAAGTTCCCTTTCTGTTTGGTCTCTCGGTTCAACATACTTGCTATGGGAATTGCGCCCCGCGCGATTACCAGAAGGAATACATTCACGCCTTTTACGGCAGGGGCGTCAGCGTCACGCCAGACGCACTCTGTGCATTTAAGGGACCGACGCCCATCCATCTTTCTATTTTTTGCCCTTCACCTCGATGAAACACCTGAACATCGTAGGACCTCTCTGTTGTCGCGTCGCTTGATTGAGGTGAGCTTGCTCCCTACACTGAGCGTACAGAGACAATTTTCCTGCGTACTGCTGGGCTGGCGAAAGCTAGTCCAGCATTTTTCTACTTACCACAAAGTTTTTCTTCTCTCCCGCAGCTTCGCTCGACGACGCTAACTGCGTCACAACCTTCTGCTAATCTACTAGCAGTCTACTAGCGATAGCAAGACGACGGAGAAGACGGCTTCGAACAAAAGGAAACTAGGACCAACTCCTACTCTTCTCGTCTCTGGACATGGCTCCCGAGAAGGGAAAGCGGAGGACAAGGAAGAAGAAAACCAGGACGATGAGTCCTCGCTCGCGCCCATGCCCCAGCGGTTGTGGCTACTCCCTCTCGGCGACGGACACCCACGAGGCCTGTCCTGTCTGCCTAGGGATCCTGCAAGCGAGGAAGGCGCTGGAATCCCCCGACTCCTGCCCCCACTGTCGTCGAATGACGGCCACAGTGAGGAAACGCCACACGGACAGGCTGGCCAAGTCTCTGGTAAGGACTGCAGCGATGAAGGTTGCACGTCGCACTAACCTGCCGGCTCCAGAACCGGAGCCTGAAAACGTGGACCCGTAGTACAGTGGCTGGGTCGGGGAAGACAACGCGTCGGACTCCTCACTTGCTGTCGAAGACTTGACGCCAGAAGTTTCCGACATAGACGTCGAATACGGTGACAAGGGAGAAATTAATCATTCCTCCCAGAACCTGGCGCAGAACTTTCCAGAACCGGACTTGTCAGTACATGCCCTGTTCGACCTGTGCCATAGGGTTGCTGACGCCGTGCAGGTCACGTGGCCGGACCCCACGCCTCGCCTACAGGCTACGAGGCTGGTGGGAAACTACTTCTACGCGAAACAACCAACAACGTTGCAGAAAATGCCAATTTTTTCGGACTTTCTAACGGAACTCAAACGCTCCTGGGCGGAACCCAGGGCTCCCATCATGCTGCCATTGTCCCGACTCTTGGATGTCGCGGGAATGAAGGCTCTGGGTCTTGCCGGCGCAGCTCCGATAGAGGAGCCTCTGGCAGCTCACCTGGCCTCCACAGCCATGGGGATGAAACCAACGTTGCCCAGCAAAGCCTGTCGCGCTTCGGAGAAACAACTCGAGAAGTGCTACAAGGCCCAAGGTCTCGCGGCTCGCGTAATTAATACGTTGAGCATGGTACAGGCCTACCTGGCGGAAAAACTACAGGATATCCAGGTAACAAAGGACGAGCAAGCCACAACCAAGGCCATAGAGGAGGCCCGCCGTGCCTCTGACCTCGTGCTCAGCATGATGGGGACAGTAGCTATTTCCTAGGGCAAAGCAATGGCAGAAATAGTTGTCGCCCAGCGCCATCTTTGGCTAACATTGTCGGACCTCCCGGAAAACCAGAGGTCCACCTTCCTACAGCACCCGATCGAGTCGACGGGACTCTTCGGGAGAGCCCTGGAACGTGTCCAGACAAGGCTGGAACAAGCACGCAAACAAGCGGATACCCTCCGCAAGGGTTTGCCAAGGAAAAAATGTGCCCCGCCAATGGAAAACACGCGTGGTTTCCCACGAAAGAGACCCGCTAGGGACTGTGAGGCTTCGCAGTACCGTCCGAGTGCTGTTTCGACCTTGTAAAGGATTATGACAGGGGTCAGTATTAATACTGACCTCTTTACCTTAATTAATTTACTTATTCAGATTGAATAGTAAATTCACGGATTCTTTTCTTTTTCAGTTTATCCAATATTTCTGTGATCTTTATGATGGATAAATAAACAGAGCTATAGAGTGACAATGGACACGTTAACTTAGCTTGATATGTCAAAGAGACACTATCATTTATTTAAAATGAATCAACTAAATTAACACCATTACACTTGATTGACATGATTTCACTTTCTTTCAAATTAATACGTCAGCACACTTAAATTTAACACAACAGACTTCAATATTGGATGTTAACATATTTAGTCTGTGGGCTCTTCAGCTTAAAATAGTTTCCAGCTTAGATTGAGAGGGAAAAGAATAGGAGGAAAGATTTAAGAAGAATTGGGAGGTTAAGAGAGGAAGTTTATCTTGCATTTATGAAACCAGATGACACTCTTCCGTACGCGTCCAGCTAAGATATCATCACACCTCCAGCAAGCAAACAGCTGCTCCTTTACCTTAAGACGTCCGCCTTGGTTCTGGTAAAGAGCTGTGATCAGCTTTAGACTGACGAGTCGTCGGTCCCGCAAGTCCAAGCTGGACTCCACGCGTGTTTACCTTGTCGGTGTCGGTGATACTCGCTTTCGTCGGCAGAAGCCGTGGCAATCGTGGTTTTTTGGCTCAAGATAAATTATTCCAGGAAGGAATAACAAAGTTTGAGCTTACGCTCATTCGAAGTGGACTCATAACAGCAAGTTATCAGTCCCAGCTGGATGACGAAGGTCGTTAGCTCTTGACCAAGCGTACCACAGCCCTTTGGGAAGGTTCACATCTCTTTCGAAGCTCCCAGCAAACTCTGAAGCGTTTCCGCCCAGTTAGAACTTAAAAAGAGACTTAGAGAGGAGTTCACTTGCCTTATCAGACCCAAGGTTACAGCCAGCAGCAGAGAGAGATTTGTTTAGGAAAAGACACAGCAAGCTGGAGCCCTTTCATGAAAAACAACGGATTACTGTCTTCTGACTTTCTAAACAAAACCGTCCGGTCTCTGTGACCCGAGACTTCACCTTTAACACAGCAGTGAACACAGTAATACTCTTACAGAATAACACAGCTTAAAAGCACACATCATGAAAATGACAAAAGTTATTCTTTTGATCACATCAGCCTAAAATCAAAGATAGAAATAGTCTCTTTTGGTGACTATATTTATCAGATTACAGCTAAATGAATGATCTTGTAGTAAATGTCTTGCTTTACTGAGAGGTCAGTAAAGGTCATCTCTGGAACAGTTCAAAAACCTTAGTTTGACCCTGGGTAGGTCCACTACATCTCCCCCCTTTTGGAAGCCATCGCCAGTCCTTGGGGATGGGGTCCAACACGAAAGGAAACCTTGAACTGTCTTTGATCTTGAAGTAATCCAGCAAGTGGAAGAGAAAAATCAAAAATTATAATCCCATAAAGTTTTTGGAACTTCCATACTGTTCGGAGGTAATCCCATTGCGAAAAGCTTCTAATCCTTTGGAAAACAAAGTCTGTTAACCCTTGGAAAACAAAGTCTTATAATCCACAGCGGTAATTCCACAGCAGTAATTCCACAACGGGTAGTTTTGTTGATTGATCAGCAACAATTGTTTTCATAATCAGCATGTAGAGGGGATCCCTCGATTGACGCAGAGGAGGCGACCCTTGGATGAAGGTTGAAGACCAAGCGTTGGAGCTGCAGGTCCCCACATCGAAGGTTGTTGGCTGGTTGGTTTCCAGTCAGTGCCACTCTGGTTCTATGTGTCATGCAATTATGTGGTTTTTTAGGTGGGCTTATGATTGGGATTTTACATTAGGCCCTACCTATATGCACCTGGTATGTAAGCTATCATGGTTTAGATCAGCTACAATTACCAATTAAGGGGTGGATCAATTCTGTAAAATTAGATATAGGGATCTGTACCTATAAAATTTTGGAGGGCTTCTGTAACGAAGGCCTCTAATTCCAAACTATTCCTCCATTCATTACTTAGTTTAGGTTAAACTAAAATAGAAAAATGAAATATAGTTTGATCTAAATGTCTGTTGTCTTTTAGACGAACGACGTAGGATTTGGTATTCCTAATAAATTTTGAAGTCTATGGCGAGACTCATCAAAATGAATAGATAATCTAGAATAGAAACGATCGAATCGGTTCAATTTAGAAATTGTGAGGTCAATGTAGTTTATGGTACCTTGAGTAGCTTTAAACTACATTGACTCTTCGACGATTGAGATTTAACAAAACGAACTGCATGTTGGCATAGTTAAATCCATATCATTCATTAACCAATGTTAATACAAAACCTTTTTGGCTGGGAGTGTTCAGAACCAAACAATATCTCAACTAATGACAACAGTAATGACTAAACAACAAGGAAACAACGTTTCACTGCTTCGACACACTCTTGTCGTCAGATTCCAAAGTGCAACACACAAGAAAAACAGGTCTCAACTTTATGACCGAGGTCAAATTAAATCTCGTGGATTTAAACGGTTGTTAAGGTTAGTTTTTTGTTGTGGGTTTTAGGCTTAGCGTTTCTAAGTTCAAATTGGACAATGTGACTTATAGGGTGGAATATACGGTAGTTTAAACCTGATTAGGTTATTTACTAACTTGTGTTTGGACGACCTTATTATCTAGGCATGTAACGGTTGTAGTTGGTGTACCGAACCGAAAAGGTACGGAGGTGGACCGAACCGAACGTGCTGTACCGAAACGGTTATTTTTTCACTCATTGAATGTTAATATGTGCGCCGCGGAACAAAATTTCCTGGGCGCGTTTCAGCACGGAGCTATTATCTCGCAGCACGCGCAGCATTAGCCGTTAGCTTCTCGCTGCGGTTTCCTGTTTGTTAACGTTATGGTTTTCTTGTTAAAAGACGAGCGCACAAAGCTGTGTGTGTGGACGTTTTTTCATGAAGACTGGATCTGCAGCAGCAACACGTCTAACGTGAACGCGCTGGAAACTACGTCATCAGAACGTGAACGAGCTGTTACAAAGTACGCTAACCACACAGCTGCATTTAAACAACTTCTACAAAGTGCGCTAACAACACAGCTGCATTTAAACAACTTCATCAGGTAATTTAGATGGGTCCAGATCAATAACACAAACTGTATGAGTTTTTAAAGCTCTGAATCTAAGTCTGAAAGTTTTTAATGCACAGTTGATCCTTGCTATGAGACATCCATCACGTCAACACTTAAGTCAAAAAGTTCAGCTCTTTATGAAAAAACTAAAACTGATGGTCAACAAGTCCTGGAGCTGATTTAAACCCTGCCCTGATGATGAGTGAGATATTCAACCGTTCAAGAGGTATTGTTATTTTATTATAATTATTATTTATAATTTATTATTATTTAAAATTATAATCTTATTAACTTATTTTTTTACCTCTGTGTTTTATTTCCAGTATTTCCAGTTACAGAGGTAGCTGCTCTCCTTCCACTTCAGGGAAATCCACCAGAGATCACCTGCTGCAGCTAAGAAGTGTGTGATGACTGAATTGAACTCTGGAACTGTTCCAGGACCAGTCCCACCAAGAAGAGGTTGTGAGTAATGAGGACAAATACAGCCACACTGGTGCTACTGGACAAAAACTTTATTAGTTAAGATTGTAAACAGTCTGTTGCTGCTTATTGTTCTGGTTCTGACTGTTATTGTATTCATTAAGATTTTTATTATTTTTAATATAATTTATTTATTGTAGAGTGCTGTTTA
>JBBPBX010078321.1:0-16652 GCA_038048925.1 Garcialebias charrua | reverse complement strand
ACCCCCGATGGTCCGTGCGCGCCGCACGAGTTATGAGCCACACACACACACACACACACACACACCGCAGAGAGGGGAAAAAAAGCGAAACCAGCTTATACAGTTGTTTCATGTCATTTTTAATATAAACTGCCTGTTGACTGTGGGCGCTCACTGATGTCATCTGTATTCTGTGTGGGTCTGCGCTCAGATCCGGGGCTGACACTATGATCAAAGGCGAGTCAATTTTAATTCGCCAAACGCGTTTGTGTGTTTTCTGACGCATAAAAGCCGGAATGAATGGACACTTCCTGCTCGCGGTGGCAGGAAACTATATCCTTATATGGTGTTTTGAGGGGTGGGAATTATGTAAATAACCTCTCGCGTGCACGAGCAGGTGAATAGAACAGGTGGGATTCATCATTATTTACACAGCTCATATACACACATTTCCTGACGATAGAAGACTTTGTTGAATCTGACGTGGCATGTTCGTACGAACAAAAGTAGGATAAATTTAGGATAAAAATATGAACATTTTCATGCATGAGGGCCAATGTATGCTCAACCATCTGTCTCTGTTCTCACAAATCAGGACAAGTCAGAGCCCTTTCTCCTACACCAGGGAACTCTGGTTGCCCTCTTAGTCCTCTACTTTTTGTGGTTGCTATGGAGCCTCTCGCCATTAGTATTAGAAAACACCCACTAATCAAACCAATTCATTTGGAGAACATTGACCATCATCTCTCGTTGTATGCTGATGATGTAGCTATTTTTGTATCACATCCGGAGCAGTCAGTGCCAATTCTCTTAGACCTTATTCAGTCTTTTGGTGAGATTTCAGGCTATACTATTAATTGGCAGAAGAGTGAATTTATGTCATTAGGTACAAGCCTTACCTCTGAATTCCTAGATAACCTTTTATTTAAAATAACTGACAAACTGAAATATCTTGGAGTTATTTTGCCTAGAGACCCCAAACAAATTTTTAAATTGAACTTTTTAGAAAAAGTGGATAATCTTAAGAAAGACGTTGATAAATGGAGAACACTCCCACTCTCTATGATGGGTCGCATAAATGCCATTAAAATGGTGTCCTTGCCTAAATTTCTATATCTTTTTCAAGGCCTGCCTATTTTTTTAACAAAGGCTTTTTTTAAATCCTTGGACTCAATAATTTTGCCTTTTGTCTGGGGCTTTAAAGCCCATAGAATATCAAAAACTCACCTACATAAATCAAGAGAGATGGGGGGGTTAGGACTACCCTGCTTGCAGCACTATTATTGGGCAGCGAATGCAAGAGCCTTGGTGTACTGGCAGGAAGGTGATGCTCAAGAACTGTCTACAAATTCTCCCCCCTGGGTGGCTATTGAAAGAAGTAGTGTCATAAACAGTTCTCTTCCGGCACTCCTTTTCTCAGCACCGATATCTCCTATAAATAGCGGGACAAATAATTGGATTGTTTTAAACTGTCTAAAAATATGGAAACAAATTAAGGTATACTGTATTGTAGCCAGAGGTGGCACTAGACTTTTTCGTTGTCAGTCGTTTTGACAGACAGGGTAAAAAATAACCTGTCAAAATTAATTTTAATCAGTCATTTAATTTTGTAAAATAATTATCAAATTTTTCAATCATTTTAATTAATAATAGTTCCAAACAAGCTGAACAGAGAATGTACATCTGCAATAACAAACAAAAAAATGAAATAACGATGCATAAACAATTCAATTAAACGATAGCACCTAATGAACAGTTAACATCCTGCGGCCACAGCGCACAGTCTCACACCTTCCTTCTGGTCCGCACGGACCTAAACTGTCCACCAGCTTGATCAAAGTCAAATGTCTCAAGGGGGGTTGCTGCTGTGGCTATTGTCATGAGATTTTGCAGTTTTTCTCCGGACAGACGGCTTCTCATGCCTGTCTTGATGTTCTGAAGAATAAATCCGCGCTCTGCTGCGACACTGGAGATGGCAATAACAAAGCTGGGGTGTGAAGTTCACGAACTGGTTGGTAGAGAGTGGATGTTAATCTGTCAAACGACAGACGATGTTTTGATTTATCTGTCATCACGTAAAACAACCAGTCAAATACAGAAAATATTCTGTTAACGTGACCTCTGATTGTAGCCTACCTGAGACCTCAGTTCAAGCCCCAATATACAGTAACCATGCTTTCCCCCCATCACTATCAGACACAGCATTTAAAAATTGGAGACTAAAAGGCCTAATCACACTTAAAAATTTGTATATTAACAAAAAGTTTGCTTCATTTGCAATGCTGAAGGACTGTTTTTCTCTTCCAGATGAAGATTTTTTCAGATATTTGCAAATCAGAAATTATGTTCGCATTAACATTCCGAATTTTGTATCTCTACCGGAAGAAAATCAGATATGCAAAATACTGTTGGGCTCTCCAGAATCCAAAAAAATAATTTCAAGCTTTGTCAATACCTTTGCAGAACAAATTAATTTTGCCACAAACTTCTTGAGAGCTGTATGGGAGGAGGAGCTGGGTCTGCAGATTGGGAGTGAGGTCTGGGAGGAGGGTCTTGGAAGGATTCGGTCATGTTCTATCAATGTAAGGCACCAGTTAATTCAGTTCAAGGCATTTCATAGACTCCACTATTCTAAAATGAAATTGCACAGAATATTCCCCTCAATATCTCCAAAATGTGATAAATGTAAGTCCGCTGATGGCCAGGGCTGGACTGACCATCGGGCATACCGGGCAAATTCCCGCTGGGCCGGCCGGCCCGTCGGTGATTTTTGGGCCGCCCGGGCGGTCCTGACTGTCATGAACCAAAAAAATAAATTATAGCTATTTTTTTGTCAATCGCGACGGCCGATTGGTTGATTTTCTTGAACGACATCGAGCTAATCCAATGAAATCTCTCAGCACTCTTTGGCGGGCGGCCCGACCAGACCAGCCCCTCCTCTTTAGACCAATCAATCAGTCATACACAGAGAGGAGAAGACAACATGGAGAGCAGCAAAAAGCGAAAAGGAGGCGCCGAAAAAAATAGGATTAAAAAGAGACAAGCCCTTCAGGCAGATGCTGCAAAATGTATAAAAATAACCCAGATGTTTGCTGGTGGCTGTGGAGCGGCCACAGGTCCCGACAGCGGGGTCTGCAGGTGGATGAGGCCGAGAAATGGCGAGAGGGGCGCGGGAGACCCGCGGCAGATGCCGATGCGAGCGTGGGAAATACTCAACTTCAGGTAAGAAGTGATGAAAATACACATGACTCTGAGTCTAATACAGGGTGACCAGCTGGGCTGGGTGGGAGTCTGAGAGAAGGCGAATAAAATAAGGATAAGAATAAATAAGGCAGAGAATGCGCAGCACCGGGTCCTGCTCGCATTTACATATCTGCAGCATTCCCCCAACATTTACATATCTGCAGACAAACCCCATAAATCAAATCAAAACCCAAAATGCACCAACTTTCAGTCCAAACGCTCTTCTCAGATAAAAAGTTTGTTTGAAGCGGGATGAGGAAACGCCCACTCAATCCATCCAGGCGTCGGTGCGGCGAAATAAAAAGAAACAATCTCACCAGAGTCTCAAGGTCCTTTTAGCGTGCCTCCCCTGCAGTCCTGGGTAAAGGAAAAGTTACTGATCCACCGCGATCCCAACTCAGGGTGATACACAGTCCACAGGCAGTCCACAGGGCAACGGCCTCACGCCAAATCCTTCTCAGCAGGTGCGCACTCCCAGGTGAGACAGAGGAAGCGCCGTCACTTCCTCCTCCTTTTAAGTCCACTTCCCCACCGTCTCCAAAACATATTATTACAAAACAAATTTACCCAAACACATAAACAAGTTGAAACTTTCATTTGGAACACACTCGTTACCTTTCAGGAGACAACAATTAATAATAAATGGTCATATTGCAGCGTAGATAATATAATAAAATAAGGAAACAAATGGAAATAAATCTAACGCTTTATTAATCGATCAGTGACCATTACAAAGTGATGAAAATACACATGACTCTGAGTCATGTGTATTTCTGAGGATGGTGTAGTAAGTTTAAGTTCATTAGACAAGTACATATACACCAACAAGACAATGTTTGTTATGTTATCTTAACACAAAACAGGAATATATGGCTGATGGAAAAATAAAGTTTCTTTATAGAATGGTTGTTTGAGATTTTTAATTTCTGTGTTCCTGTTGTTACAATACAGAGCCATCAGGCTCTCTGATGGTTCCTCCTTTTTGAGGCATGGTATGGTATGGTTTCCTATAAATACTGTATAACAAACACCATTATGTCATCTTAATAAACTATGATTTTATTCTAAGCACCTTGTTGGGTCAAGGGAAAACAGACATAAATACAAGCAATATCTAAGAGTGATTGCTGTTAGCACATCTTGCTCTGACTATAATCATTCTGACAGGGTGCCATGATAACATGGGTCATCATAGAATTACTGACTTAAATAAAAAAGTATCTTTTCATTACAGTTTGCAAGCACTGTCACAAGAAATTTGTTTCCATTCACGAGCGTCATTCTCTTTCCATCAATACCTGGTGGGCCACTCTGCTCAAAATGCCCGGGCCGATTTTTTGTCCCAGTCCAGCCCTGCTGATGGCTCACTGTCACACATGTTTTGGTTTTGCCCCAGACTGTCTCAATATTGGTGCAACATTTTCAACTTATTCTCTAAAGTGTATAATGCTGGATCCCCACCGCACGCATCTCGCGCAGCCGAAGCAGCCACTTTACATTGAAGTCTATGGGGACGCGAATCTTGGAGCAGCGGGTCGTGTCGCGGCGCATCTACAGCATACAAGCAGCGCGAAAGTGAGCAGCAGCTGTTTCCTACTCCCGCGTCGCATCCGAGCAGCGACTGTGCTGCTCGGCAGCACAGCTGTGGAAGCACGGCATTCCGTGCTTCCACAGCTAGATTCAGCTCGCTGCTCAGCAGCAAACAATCAGGACCAATCAGGAGAGACTCTGCCATGTGATCACGCAACGACGACGGGACGGAATTAGGTGGGCACCGCGCGAAACGTTTAACAGATGAAAAAAATCCCGCGGTAAACATGGAGGAGAAACTTACAGCAGGTCGTCAAACTGGGGGCGGGTGACACGGAAGTACCGCTGAAAGCGCTCCTCGTCTGCGCGCAGCTCCTGGATCAAGCATATCGCGCTTCCAAAAATCTCCAAACGCACTGTACTGGCTGCTTGTCAACAGATGACTGTCCTCATCTAACGCGTCTGCAGTGGGAGGAGGAGCGTGTTGGTCCTCTTCCGGTGGTGGTGTTTGTTTATTTCCGGTCTCAGAAAAATGGCGGACGCAATACGAAGAATTGCCTTGTTGTACTTAATCTACAAAGCAGCAACACGCAGACGCCGTGCACAACGACGATTCTGGATTCACCCCACATTAGAGAGGCGTCATGAATTCAGTGAATTTCACCATCTGATCCAGGAGCTGCGCGCAGACGAGGAGCGCTTTCAGCGGTACTTCCGTGTCACCCGCCATGGTCAAATCGCCATGGTCAAATCTCACCAGAGATTTGACCATTACATGAATTTATTAAGGAACGGTTAAGATCAGGAACCCTTTTGCTATAAAGTCAGCTAAGAAATATCTTTTTTAAGCATTTATTTAGCAAAATTTTAAAGAAAGAAAGCCACCCCACCTGCGCGCGTGCACATGGCAAAACTCCTTTTTTAAATCCAGCAGATTTGACCATTACGTGAATTTATTAAGGAAAAGTTCAGCTAAGACACATCTTTGCTATAATTTTGACCAAACAAATAATTGTTTTTACCGTGTTAATCTTGTAAAGTCCTTGTAGACAGTCCTTCCGTGCTCGCTCGCTCCTATGGCCGCCATTTTCAACAGGGCAAATGAGGCGCTGACGCGTCATATAGCGGTGACGCATAATAGATGCGACCTAAATAAAGGTGCGACCCGTTTATGGATTTTTTCAAATTATTGATAATAATTGGACAAAGAAAACTATAGAAAGGAGCTACCTTTCAGGCGGCAAATACGGTATCTGCTGTCTTTGCATGAATTCTGAAAATGTACTTTAGAAGTTTTAGTATAGATTAGACACTGATCACTTCAATCAGCTTTAGCTAGTAGAGTTCAAATGTTCAAAAGTTAGTTTCTAATTCATCAACTAGTTGAAGTCATAATTATTCAAGCAGCTAAAAAGTCTTGAAATCATTGGAAGTCATTAATTATTGACTGACTTCAGGTTAGTTTAGATAATTAGACACAATATATTTTCCTTATAATAATAATAATCTATATATTTTTGATGAAAATCAAACAGATCAAAGTGATAAAAGGAGTGAAATCCATCCAGATCCAGTGAAAATATATTAAAAGAAAAGATCAAAAGCATGGTCTGAAAAACAATCAAGCTAGATTCATACTCGACGCGTCGCGCAACGCGCGAGGGTGCGCGCTCCAAAAGTGACGCAATTTCACAGTCCCCCGCCCCTGCGCGTTGGCCCCACGTGTGGGATTAGCGCGTGTTAAGGCTCGGATATAGTCGCGCTTTGGTCCACAAGCTGGAGCGCGCGGGCAGCGCGCGCACTGTGCTGTGCGGCTTCATGCGTTTATAGTGTAGCACGGCAGCGCATGTCAAAGTGCTGTTCTTTTACTGACCAGCAGGTGGCAGTACCCTCTAAAACCTGTGCATATGTTGCAAGAAAGGGTGTAGAAGAAGAAATCTACCGTAGAAGAAGAACTGTTTGAAATCACACAACAAAAACAAATGACTTTCTGCTCGCTCGGGGGATTAAATACATTTGTATCAAATAAAAAACATTCCTCCATGCGTCGCGACGCCGTTTCCACGACCACAGCGGCGCAGACAGCTGCAGGCTCTGGCGTGAAGGCTGTCGGTGAGGTCCCTACCCGACCTGTCAATCAATTCGGCGCGCGCGCTAGGCTTGCGGAGCTTCAAAATCTGGGAGGTGCACGACCACGCGCGAAGCCAACGCGCTGGCCAAAGCGCGGGGGCGGGGACTTCGCGATTGCGTCACTTTGGCCGCGCGCTCTCTCGCGCCCTATGCGACGCGTCAACTATATCCTAGGCTTTATGCACCTCTGAATTTTTGAAACTCCGCAAGCCTATGCGCACGCCGTGGGCGCTACGATTTGATTGACAGGTCTCACCGACAGCCTTCACCCTCTTCACGCCGGAGCCTGCAGCTGTTTGCGCCGCTGTGGTCGTGGAGACGGAGTCGCGACGCATGGAGGAATGTTTTGTGACACAAAATGTATTAAATTCTCCTTCATTCCTGATCTGGAGTCGGACTTTTCTTTTGTTTTTTCGCCAAAAGTCACGTGATCGCTTTCTCCTCCGCTGACTCCATGCATTAAAACCGCAAATAAAGACAACAGTTCAGCACGCGAGCGGAAAGCTATTTGTTTTTGTTGTGTGATTTCAAACAGTTCTTCTTCTACGGTAGATTTCTTCTTCTACACCTTTCTTGCAACATATGCACAGGTTTTAGAGGGTACTGCCTCCTGCTGGTCCGTAAAAGAACAGCACTTTGCCATGCGCCGCCGTGCATCAACCATAAACACAGTGGCGACACTGTAAACGCATTTTGCCGCACGGCTGCGGAGGTCGGACCGGAGCGGGGCGGAGCCGGAACGCATGTAGTGTAAATTTGGCATTAGCTATTGTAGCAATGATGTGTTTCCATGCAGGCGTTGTCATCTCTCCGTTCCTGCACATGCAAATATCTCCACAACTGTTCATGTGAGCTGCGTGAATTGATTCTGCCATACATCAGTAATGTTCTCTTTCCATGAACGCTTTAGTGTTTATCATGAAAACTGGATGTGACAGGAACTTGAAGAGAATTGATCCTGTTTCCATTAGAAAGACTCTCAGACACAGAAGCCCACAACCAGAAATAAAACATGACGTCATGTGTGTTCATGTCAAACTGACTGAAATGTGATCAAACTATTGATTTATTCATGAAGCTTTATTTAAGCAGGCAAACCCCGTTGAGAGCACACATCTCTCTGCATGCTCCTCCTGGGCCTGAAGGCAGCCTAACATGCATGTTTTTGAACATGTGAGCCTAACATGCATGTTTTTGAACATGTGAGCCTAACATGCATGTTTTTGAACATGTGAGCCTAACATGCATGTTTTTGAACATGTGAGCCTAACATGCATGTTTTTGAACATGTGAGCTGAAGTCAATAGTGTGCAGCTTCCAACAGGATGGAGGAGAAGAGAAGAAGGAAGACTTAGAGCTCCTGCTGAGGGAGCACTGGACGAGAGCTCACTCTGAAGAGTTCACAAACACCTCTCCTTTCCTCCTGTCACATCAATCAAGTGATGCAGCACATGCAGAGAGCTGCTGTCACTTGTGGCAGTGACATGAAGAAAAGTGAGCGAGACATTTTCTTCTAAACAACATCACTTCATCATTCTCCTTTCTGGCAGCAGTAAAGAGAAGCAGGTGAAGTGTGAGAAAATAAATCAACATCAAGTTATAAAGTTTTATTTTCTTCTTTACTTCTTAAATGCTGACATAAGTGGAGCTCAGGAACTGTTTGGTTCCTCCTCATGCATGTCATGTTGTGGAATGATGAGAATCAAACTCTTGAACTCTTGAGACTTGCAACAAAGGACTGGGAGCAGAGCAGCTGCACATGTTCAGGTTGTGCAGCTGCTCTTGGAGACTGAGAACATGTGAGAACCTTTAGTTTCTGTTCTACATGCATCACTTTGATGCTTCCATCAACTTAGAGACAAATAAAGAGGATTCAAACCTAAAGATTCACATCAACAAGGGACAAACACCTCTGCTGTGTTACTATGAACTGTTTAGCACCACCACCACCAAAGTCTGCCACTCATATTAGCCTGCCTGTGTGTCTGTTAGTAAAATATCTCATGTACCAGTAAATGTATTTTAATGAAACTGTCAGAAAGTAATTGAATGTACACGTACAACAGATTAACTGTAGGAGTTAATCTGATAATTGAGATTAGAAAACACAAACATGGCTACAACTGAGTCAGTTTTACAGATGTTGAGCAAAAACCAGATGTTGTAGTAGCTGAGAGTCATCCCTGACACACACTCTGAGAGCTAGCAGCTCACAGGAAGTCTTTATTTAAAAAGACTGGCATCAAACAGATGATGTGTGTTTAATATGAAGAAAAGTATTTGTAGATATAAAACTAGTGGTGGTTGTTTGATCAGAAAGGCTGCAGAGCTCTGAGCTGCTGAATCAGCAGAAATGACTTCAAAGTTTAGAAATTGACATTTTGTAGTTCTTTTAGTCAAAAAGAACTACACTACCCAGAAGGCAACAGTGCTTCTAGACGCTGTTTTCTGCAGAAATGGAGGGAAAGTTTTTCAACACAAATCTACTCTCTCTATGAAGCTCACAGAACTGGCAGGAAAGTCACAAATAATCCACGTGCACATCAATTATCCACGTGCACATCAATTATCCACGTGCACATCAACCTGGACGGGGCGGTGGGTTTTGTCGCTGCAGGGCGGGTCTGCAGAACCAGAACTGAGCTGGACCTGAACCGAGCTGCTGTTCTGCAGAGCTGGTGAGTAAAATGTTTCAGTACTGTACAGTAAATATACGTATGTTGTTAAAATGTTTCAGTACTGTACAGTACATATATGTATGTTGTTAAAATGTTTCAGTACTGTGCAGTACATATACTTATGTTGTTATAATGTTTCAGTACTGTACAGTACATATACTTATGTTTCAGTACTGTACAGTACATATACATATGTTGTTAAAATGTTTCAGTACTGTACAGTACATATACTTATGTTTCAGTACTGTACAGTACATATACTTATGTTTCAGTACTGTACAGTACATATACATATGTTGTTAAAATGTTTCAGTACTGTACAGTACAAATACTTATGTTTCAGTACTGTACAGTACATATACTATGTTGTTAAAATGTTTCAGTACTGTACAGTACATATACATATGTTTCAGTACTGTACAGTACATATACGTATGTTGTTAAAATGTTTCAGTACTGTACAGTACATATACGTATGTTGTTAAAATGTTTCAGTACTGTACAGTACATATACGTATGTTGTTAAAATGTTTCAGTACTGTACAGTACATATACGTATGTTGTTAAAATGTTTCAGTACTGTACAGTACATATACGTATGTTGTTAAAATGTTTCAGTACTGTACAGTACATATACGTATGTTGTTAAAATGTTTCAGTACTGTACAGTACATATACGTATGTTGTTAAAATGTTTCAGTACTGTACAGTACATATACGTATGTTGTTAAAATGTTTCAGTACTGTACAGTACATATACGTATGTTGTTAAAATGTTTCAGTACTGTACAGTACATATACGTATGTTGTTAAAATGACGTCGGTTTAAGAGATTAGAACATTGTAAGAGTGTGGGAAGAGTTTCTAAAGCTTAAAATATAGAAATACTAAAATAAATACAATGTTCATACTTCACGGTTCTTCACGTGTCACGGTGGGGGGGACGTAACCCCCACAATAATCCAGGGACTACTGTATAATCTACTCTGCGCTTATGGCAAGCTTTGTACCATATAATGAGGGGAGGGCTGGCCATAGGGAGGTTCAGGATAATTCATGAACGTCCGGTCAGTTCCAGGCTGAACCTCAGTAAATGTGTGGTGGAAGGAAACCTCCCAGAAGTCCATGAGCCCAGACCAGCTGCTCCACACCTTCCAGACTCATCAGGACCTGCAGATGTTTAGGAAGCACCACTCCAGATGTTCAGACGTGTTGATGTGATGAAGCAGACACTCTCTGAGGCTCTCAGGCCTCCTTCACTCAGCTGCTCCTCCTACAGCTTCTCCAACAGAACGGGCCCACCAAGGTCCAGACAGACTCTTCAGAGCAGCTTCAAGCAGCATGAAGACATCCTGGAAATGCAGCAGGAACATCTGGAAGTCTTCTCCAGCTGCTGAACTCAGCTGCTTTCTTGCCTGTTGAACGTGGAGCAGGTCAGAAGCTCCTGATGTGGGACTGAAAGCTCCTCAGCCTCCTCACAAAGCCTCACTTTGTCTTCTTCTCTCCTCTTTTCTTTCCAGTCGGAGCTGTAGTCTGATCACTCTGAGGTGTGTAGAAGTTCAGTCAGTCCATCCAGATGTTGGTGCTTTGGAACAAACAGTAAATATCTAACCTGCAGCCTGATGGCTGAAAGATTAGTGTGAAAAATCAACATGTTGTTTGAACAGGTCGTATGAGGCGTTGGTTGAAATGAAAGCAACACAATGAGACTCACACAGCACAGGTGGAGTTAGAATATAAAGTTTATTAAAGCTGGAAGCAGCCGAGCTGCACCAAGTCCTCTCCAGCCCACTCTCCTCTCAGGGGGAGGGGCTTGGCTGCTCACACCTGCTGATGGTTGCAGTAATTGCAGGTGAGGCTTCTATCTGACAAGCAGAACTCCATGTTTATGATTTTACAAAGAGATGCAGGAAGTGAGAGACAAACCTGAAGACAATCCTCATTTGAAAGTTGAAACATGGAGACTGTGAAGACGTTCTCTTCCATGAGCACTAAATGATTTTAGAGACACTGCATTGACGTCCATTCTGATGAAAACTTGAAAAAGTGCTGAGTCTTCAAGAAAACAGAGAAGGACCTGGGGCCTCATGTATCAACCGTGCGTGCGCACAAAAACATTGCGCACGTCACTTTCCACGCAAAACCCCGTATGTAACAAAAATGAAATGAACGTGAATATCTGCGCATCCACGTACATATCCACGCCAGCTCCCCTGCTGGCGTACGCACGTTTCTGTGGTTATTGTTCCTTTGGCGACACTTACAGGTGCTTTCGGGAAACTGAAGCCCCACAGTCTGTGGTTGACTTTAAGAGCGGCTTGAAGACCTTTCTTTTCAACCGAGCACTCTACCTCCCATGATTCTACTTTTGATCTTAGTTGATACTGTTATTGAATTTAATTGTTTTGTTTCATTGACATTAAATTCTGTTGCACCTTGTAGCACTCTGAGATTTTCATTAATGAAAGGTGCGTTATAAATTGGATTCATTATTATTATTATTATTATTAACTGTTCATGATGTGGAAATGATAATTGTTCACACCAGACACATGATTAACAATCATGACATCCACATGGACGCAATTAGACGAGTGGATACAAAAGCATGCGCAAAATAGTGGCAACAATATTGACAACAATGGCTCTAGCTTTATTAGAGGATATAGCAAATCGCGCCATACGCAGAGAGCGTGTTTTTCGAGACCGAGAGGATTTTCTGGCTCATGATGATGACTGGCTCATCAGTCGTTTTCGGCTTCCGAGGGCAGTACTCCTGCAACTGTGCTTAGAGCTACGACCGGTTTTGGAGCGCCACACAGCCAGGAGCCATGCGCTGCCTGTACATGTGCAGCTGCTGACAACACTGGGATTTCTCGCAACAGGGGCATTTCAGAGGGAGTTGGCAGACCGATCGGGAGTGTCTCAGTCCACACTGAGCCGAGTCATGCCAGCTGTGTGGGATGGACTCATCCGTATGTCACCCAGATACATAACATTCCCATACAATGCAGCTGAACAGGCCAACATCAAAGCGCAATTTGCAGCGAGAACCGGTTTTCCTAATGTAATCGGGGCTGTCGACTGCACACACATTGCTATAAAAGCACCATCACAGGATGAATATGTTTATGTTAACAGGAAACATTTTCATTCAATCAATGTGCAGATTATTTGTGACGCGCAAATGCGTCTAACAAACATTGTGGCGAGGTGGCCTGGCTCAACACATGATTCATTCATTCTACTGAACAGCATGGTTGGGAACAGACTACAAGCTGGAATGGTGCGTGATGGTTGGCTTCTTGGTGAGTAAATTATTATTTTGTCATCCTTATGACCTCTTATGCGCATGGAACCTGTGCGCCCCCACATGTCGCCCTGTCTTTGAAGTTCCATTACTAGTCAGTGCTTCAAGTGATCAACTTTCTGTTAATGGCTGGTTAAAATGTAGTATCAGAGCAGTCTACCAAGCCCTTGATTGTTCCTGTGTGCATAGTGGTTCTGCTAATAAACGCGTGCGTAAAGTGTGGAATGCGTCCAGCGCGCTGCTGCGTTCATTAACACAAAGTAACCCAAAAGCGCAGCATTACCAACTGATAAGCATCTGACTCTGCCCCATTGTAATTTCCTTTTTTCATCCCACAGGGGACCGTGGTTACCCACTAAAAACATGGCTCATGACTCCTCTCGCCAACCCCCACACTGAGCAAGAGCGGAGGTATAATGACGTCCATTCCCGCAGCCGGTCAGTCGTCGAGAGGACAATTGGCCTGCTAAAGGGACGGTGGCGCTGTCTGGACAGGACTGGAGGTCTGCTGCTCTATAGTCCTGAAAAGGTGTGCCGCATTGTGATGGCATGTGGCGTCCTCCACAATCTTGCACACGGACTTGACATACCACAGCCTGACTTGCCCCCACCTGAGGAGCCAGAACCTGCACCACCCAATGTACATCCCACCCAGGCAGCTATTAGGGCCCGGCAAAATGTGATAGCAAATATATAAAACAGACAAGTACACATTATCACCTCATCACTGCATTTAATGTTGTGTTAATATCCGCGAGGACTCTGATGAGTTGGTCCAGGCGGTCATTAATGCCATTACTGCCGGCAACTCTGATTAGTTGGTCCAGGCGGTCATTGATGCCATTGATGCCGGCAACAATGGCATGCTGCGTCTGCAGGACATCTGACGTCATGACACGGCCAGGACGGACATCAGCAGCTGGCTGGTGGGGTGTGCTGGAGGCGCGGGCAGCAGGGGCTGGCAGGTGGGGTGCGCGGGCATCAGCAGCTGGCTGGTGGGGTGTGCTGGAGGTGCGGGCATCAGCAGCTGGCTGGTGGGGTGTGCTGGAGGTGCCCGTGGTGCCAGACGTTCCAGGGACACTGGAGGGGCTGCCAACGTCTGAGCCACCAGGCTGCGTGTCTTCTGTTCCATCCACTGATGGCAAAATAAAATGTGTACATGTGAATAAAATATAAATGAATCCCATGACTGCATAATTGTTATTCTTATAGTCACCAGTATGAAAACAACATATTTTATGGCATTTAGAATTCACTGACTTATTTACTTACTGCGACTATCCGAATCCCCCGCATGCGGATCCACCACACCTGTGAGGGCCGTGTCGCCCACAATGCTGGCAACCCGCCGGTCGAATGGTGTGAGGTCATCGTCTCCTGTACCCCCGCCTGTCATCAACACACTCTGGCGATGGGCAGCTGTCCTCCGTTTCACATCCCCCTTGATGTCCGACCACTTCTTCTTCAGTTCAGCCACTGTGCGCTGCTCTGATCCCACGGCATTTACAGCTTCACACAGGCTGTCCCACTCATGCCTTTTGCGCTTCGCTGTCACGCCAGAGGACAGCGTGCCAAACAAAACGGTTCTCCGTGCCTCTACCTCACCCAGGAGTGTCTCCTGTTCACAGTCCGTGAAGTTCCTCTTTTTTGTGCGTTTCGCCATGGTTTGCAATGGAGCGGAGACGACTTTCCGCCGGTTCAGGGCATATTTAAATGAATTTGCATATTTATACGGAGGCATGTCAAGGGCGGAGTCGGCCACTCTCCCATGTGCGCTCGATTCCACGTTGATTGTGATGTACAAAAGGAATGTGCGTGGATACCGGTGTACGCACATTTTGATAAATCTGGATCTTTTTGTGCGTAGACACTTTTCTGGATTTGACCGTACGTCACTTTTCAGTAAGAAATCCACGCAAGTCTTTGTACATGAGGCCCCTGGATCCTCTGCAGTTTGCTGATAGAGCACACAGAGGAGTCGCTGTAATGAAGCTGCTTTTAAACACGTGCAGGGAAAGAGAACACGTGCACAGCTTTTATTCACTGATGTTTGGCTGTTTGACACAGTTCAAGGTCACCTTGGAGCAGAGAGGCTTCTAGAACATTTGATGCAGCTTTGATCCTGTGGGCTGCTTTGACACTTTTGAAGGAGACACAGAGTGAGAGTGAACTGTGTGGGATCAGCTCTGTTCTTCCAGCGGCGTCCCACAGGGACCACTTCTGTCACCTCTCCTCTTCATCCTGACTCACACACATGTTGCTGTTTGTGAGGTTCATTAGCTGTGGCGGCCATCTTGGACTGGGTTGTGTGCAAAAGTTAATCCGTTGTGGACTTGAATTCAAAAGTTACTTTAATAGTTTCATTCAGATCTGTCAGCTGGTTCATGAAATATTTTGCTAACAGGAAGAATGTTGACTAACAGTATTTGGTAAAGTTTGATGTAAACGTGCAGTTTCAGGGCTCAGAGTTTGTGTTTGGAACGACTCTCAGCTACTACCACACCAAACTAGAAGGACAGAGTTTCTTTCCTTTCAACTCAGTGAATCTTTCTCCAAACACAACTTGTATCACAATAATGACACACAATAATTACACAAAGTAATTACACAAAGTAATTACACACAGTAATTACACACAATAATTACACACAATAAGTACAAACAATAAGTACACACAGTAAGTACACACAATAAGTACAAACAATAAGTACACACAATAAATACACACAATAAGTACACACAATAAGTACTTGCACACAAAAAAGTACACACAATGGGCCTCATGCAAGAACATGTTCGTATTTTTATCCTAAATTTCTCTTACTTTTGTTCGTACGAAGCGTTCGTACGAACATGCTACGTCAGATTCAACAAACTCTTCTATCCTCAGGAAAAGTGTGTAAATGAGCTGCGTAAATATAATGAATTGCACCTGTTCTATCCACCTGCTCGTGCACGCGGAGAGGTCATTTACATAATTCCCACCCCTCAAAACACCATATAAGGCTACGTTTCCTGCCTCAGAGAGCAGGAAGTGTCCATTCATAAAATGACAGCGAAAAGCCAAAGAATGGCATGAAATAACCACTGCTGTTAATGTTGTGTCTCCCGTGGGTCGTACAGTATCAGAAATCAAGAAAAAATGGTTTGATCTGAAAATGGCTTCAAAAAAACGTCTCGCCGCAGCACGGTGCTCTATGACTGCAACAGGAGGAGGTCAAGGAAAAGTCTGCGTTACCGAGATGGATGGAAAAATAAATGTCATGTCAAAACTCCAACTGTGCGCTCAACTACAGCACGAGTGCGTGTATGCAGCTTATTACACAAGCGCTCCTGTCTTGTCTGAGGGCTGTTTAGAGGTGTCATAAGCCATGGGGCTAATGCATAGCCTCGATCACCTGTGGAAAATAGTGAGTTATAGGTAAATGATCAGAGAATAATTCCAAATCCTCAATTACAAATTAAAAAGTTACCAACAAGCCAGCCATCTCCATGCGCACCTTGCGCAAGACGCGTGCCAACAGCACTGTTTTGCAGCACAAATGAGTCATGCGCTCCTCCTGGCCATCGCGCAACCACATTTAGCAGGTTATATTTCGAATCAGATATAATTTGGACATTTATGGAGTGGTATTGCTTCCGATTGAGGAATGGGAATGCGTCAGGTGAAGGTGCTTTGATCCGTATGTGTGTACAGTCTATTGCTCCGATGGTGTTTGGCTGTCCAGCAATAGCATGAAAATCAGTCTTAATTTGTACTTGTTCTGCGGCGGTGTATGGGA
>JBBPBX010078319.1:0-16652 GCA_038048925.1 Garcialebias charrua | reverse complement strand
TCCAACTGTTGGGACTCTTCTGCCCCTGTATTTGAAGGTTCACTTACCGGGCTTGTGCTCTCGGTTGGGGATTCCCTTGTGCCTTCCGCGCTACCTGCCGTTAGACAGACCGTGTCATGACTTTCAGGATCTTGTTGACTGTCAGCGTTTTGTTTGCTGTCAACATCTTTATTGTCAACATCTGTGGCATTTGTGTTAATGTTATTAATGTTAACTGTGTGCTCTAAGTTTTTGAGAAAGATAGTGCTACACATCGCTCCAGGTAGGTCAATGTAGTTAGTGTCATTATCAATGATAACGCCACTCATTGTATCAGGTTGGTCAAGCACTGTAACATTCAAATCTACTAACAAACTACTTACTTCCTCTGTCTCTTCCGAGCATAGAGGTGTCGGGCCATTATTCTGGGACATTCGTGACTCTTTGCATGTCTCAAACTGTTCTGTTCGAGGCGCGGGAGGTGCAGTTCCGAGGCTCGGAGGTTTCTGTTGGGACCACGCATTGTTACATGAGTTTAGGTCCTCATACTTCAATTCCTTTTGAAGTTCACCCACCGGTAGACCTTGGTTTTCACCCACCTGGTTCGTTCTGAACCATTTTGGGTCTCTTAAAGAGTGAACACCTACCTTTTGTGGTTTGTTGCTTGTCTCAGATTCTTCAATCTGAGGTGCTTTAGGAGCGGGGCTCCCTTGAAACCATTGTGAGTCACTGTTCCAGCTGGCACCAACCTTTCGTTGTTTGTCAGTTTGAAAATCTTGTTTATTCTTGCTTGCATTATCCAACTCTTCCAACAATCGACGTATGTTCTCCATCTCCTCTGAAGTCAGAGGGCCTTTGATACGACAGTGTCTATTCTCGCTTTCTGTAGGAGAGAGAACCTCTTCTATTTTTAGCGACTGGGATACGAACTTTTGACCTGGGCACACCTCAGAGGGTGTTTTGCTTTGCATGTGAGCCTCAAAAACCTTTATAGCACCCTGTTTTATTTCATCCAAAGATGTTACTTCTAATTGACACCAGGTGTACAATGGCAACTTGAATCTAATATCAGAGATTAGATTATTTCTGAAAACAGATTTGAAAAGCGTCTGCTCTTCAAGTCCCGGTTCCTTTATGTCGCCTGAATACGCCTTGAAAATCCTGTCATAGAAACGCAATGGATGTTCATCTTTTCTCTGCAAGACATTTCGGGCAGCTAAGTAGTCACCACACAATGAGAGAGATTTTCTCTCTGTGCGAGGTGCAGGGGGAGCAGGTCCTCGGCTTTGGGGTCCCTCTTCGGATCCTTTGATGTATGAGTCTACTAGAGGCACATACTGTATGAGCCTTGGACGCGCACCTTCTTGAACTTCCATCTTTGTTTTGATTTTTTGTGAAAATCAATAAGACAGTTCGTATTTTAATGTGTGCAAATAAATCTTCACTTTTAATGTAGCACTGAGTCAATCAAACTAACCAGCTGTGTGGTATAAGTGTTTCACCGTGTAATAAGTATTTCTATTCATAGGTACCTTCTTTCAGGACTTACCCTTAATGAACCTGTAAAAGTTAAATGCAAGCAGTGTTAACTTTAAATATAACTTATTTTTTAACAACAGTTACTAACTAACACAAGCATGATTTTCGTTTTACTTACTCAAACACTTTTTAAAAGATTTGAAATAAATGCAATATTCACACTAAAATGTTCCCAGGAAGCTGCTCCATCATGCCTTAAAAAGATGTATTGCAGTTTGGCTAAACTGTTTTGCTGTATTTTGACAGTTATCAGGAGTGAAAATAGGATTTCTTGTTTGTTATTTTAAATATTTTTTTATTTAAAATAAACTGGAGTTTTTGTATGCTCAACATAACATTACAGATGTTTTAAAATAAATGCAGAGGGTTTTAGCATCTATTCTGTGTAAATGTTTCTTGTTCTCATTCTTTTAAACCAGCAGATTGCAGGTTTTCAAAGCTTAAATTACCACAATGTGACTGTAATTACTCATTCTGGCCGCTAAAGCGGCGCTGTTGGCTCTAAGGCCGCGTTGACTACCTTTTAGCATTTAGCCGTAGCTTTAAACTAAATCGGTTAAACGTCAACTTTTGGGATGAGTTATAGCCTGGATGTGACAATCGCCTAAACAAACGTTCATTTAAGAAACGAATGGATTTGTTTAAAATGTTTAGAACAAGTTCTGTGGATTTTTTAGATGTAAAAAGAAACGATCTTTTTCCTTTTTTTCTCTATCTGGGTACGTCACTTCCGTTGACGTGTCGTTCGTGTTGCATTTGGGGACATGCGTGCAGTCGGACGTTTGAGTTCTACCGACGTCTAAACGCTCTAAAACCCCTTTAAATATCTCAAAACACCGCGGTTAAACAGTTTCTGACGATATTTTATGCCTAAAAACGAAAGAAGCCAGACAATCTGTTAGAATTGTGTGAACAAAACTGAAAATCGACGATCAACTGCGTATCACGTGATCACCTTGAACCAACCACAGCATGACAACAGATGTCATGAACGTAGCGTCAGTCTATAGCTTATCAAACCTAGACTCTTTTTCAACTCATAAAACGCTAAAATTCACCACAAAAATTCTGTGAACGAATCGTTTCACATCAGAACAGTTTTACCAAGCTGCGCCCAGTAAAAATAGCAAGATAAATGTCGCCAAGAAGGACTTATTACCGTATCTGCAGCAACACGTCAGAGCTAACAACTGGACCGGGTCAGAACCAGATCCGACAGCTTCAGACACAAAATGCTATTATTCCTGCTTAAAATGTAACGATACCACTCGACAGCAATTTTCAGATGAACCATGAAGCTCTTATAGGCACAGTTTTGACACGGCGGTCAAACGTAGATGCGCTTTTATCTGTGACACGTCAGCAAAGAGTCCAAACGACTCAGAACCAGCAGAACCACACAGCAACATCAAATTTTAACCCAAAAACTTCAACACACGTTTAAAAGTTGAGTAAAGACAATTCATCAGCTACAAGTGACATTAACCAGCAGTTTCCTGCAGCCTGACACACTTTCCCAGCCAAAAAACTATCGTTTTCAGAGTCTAAAAACTTGGACAGAATTATGCCAACATTCAAAGTACAGAAATATTAAATATTAAACTTTTCAGAGACCTGTTCACGGGCCACCAATGTAGTAATATGAGGAGGTCAATATTAATACTGACCTCTTTACCTTAATTAATTTACTTATTCAGATTGAATAGTAAATATTCACGGATTCTGTTCTTTTTCAGTTTACCTAATATTTCTGTGATCTTTATGATGGATAAATAAACAGAGCCATTAAGTGACAATGGACATTAACTTAGTTTGGTATGCCAGGCGACACTACCATTTATTTAAAATAAATCAACTAAATTAACACCATTACACTTGATTGACATGATTTCACTTTCTTTCAATTCAAATACGTCAGCACACTTAAATTTAACACAACAGACATAAATACTAGATGTTAAACATATTTAGTCTGTGGGCTCTTTAACTTAAAAATAGTTTCCAGCTTAGATTGAGAGGGGAAAGAAATAGGAGGAAAGATTTAAGAAGAAATTATCCTGAGCATGATACCAGAGTGACACTTCTCATCCGACTTCTGCTAAAATCCAGGTACGTTTTGTAAACAGCTCTTTACCTTTTGACGACTGCCCGGTAAGAGGGACGACCTTGTAGCCTTTCAGATGCACGGATTCTTGTGGGAACCAGTACGATACCTTCAAGCAAGGTTCTGGTTTACGTTTTCCAACGTCTCCTGGTTTTGCTTGGTCATCAGAGAATATGTCAGCTTCAGGCCTCTGACTTCAAGATAAACTTATTCCAGGAAGGAATAGACAAAGTTCTTGATCTTACGCTTGTTCGAAGTAGACTCATAACAGCCTGTTATCAGTCCTTAGCTGAAGACGCCGGTCGTTAGCTCTTGACCACACGTGTCCAGCTCTTGGGAAAGTTCACATCTCTTGCAAGTTCCCAGCAACTCTGAAGCCTTTAGCAAAAGCTTAGACTAGTACTTAAGGAAGGACCAGTCGAGGAGTTCATTTGTCTTATCAAACCCAAGGTTACAAGCAGCAGCAGAGAGAAATGTTTAGGAAAAAGATAGATAAAGCTGGAGCCCTGCTCATGAGACTGTCTCTGAGTTTCTAAACAAAACCGTCCGGTCTCTGTGACCCGAAGGCTTCACCTTTAAACACAGCAGTGAACACAGTTTAACTCTTACAGAATGACACAGCTTAAAAGCACACATCATGAAAATGACAAAAGTTATTCTTTTGATCACATTAGAATAAAATCAAAGATAGAAATAGTCTCTTTTGGTGACTATATTTATCAGATTATAGCTAAATGAATGATTTTGTAGTAAATGTCTTGCTTTACTGAGAGGTCAGTAAAGGTCATCACTGGACAGTTCAAAAACCTTAATTTGACCCTGGGTAGGTCCATTACACTAAATAAAGGTTGAATGACAAAAAGTCTGAGGATTTTGGAAGTAGAGCTGCAGCTCAGGAACAAACGGAGCAAGACACATGTTAGATGCTGTTTTCAGTCCCAACCATCAACTGCATTCCAGAATCGATCAGTTTACAAATTCAGCCCCGCTACCTGGTATGATAGTGTTCTGTTTAATGTAAAGAGTTTTCGGTGATAATTTAAACAAGTGTCAATACATTTATTATGTTCATTGTGTGAACAGGTAAGTAAGTAAGTAAGTAAGTAAGTAAGTAAGTAAGTAAGTAAGTAAGTAAGTAAGTAAGTAAGTAAGTAAGTAAGTAAGTAAGTAAGTAAGTAAGTAAGTAAGTAAGTAAGTAAGTAAGTAAGTAAGTAAGTAAGTAAGTAAGTAAGTCAGTCAGTCAGTCAGTCAGTCAGTCAGTCAGTCAGTCAGTCAGTCAGTGTTATTAATAATAAAGTTATGAACAAATATGACTGTGTTGAACAAATAAAACTTATATTGAATATGTAAACTGAAAATAATTACATAAACACTCATTTTAAACACAACAGCCACTTACAACTTGTTAATATCACAATCTGCCTCCACCCTTAAAAAAATCTCTGCCTCTTAAAGAGTGGTGGGGGTGAGTGCCGAGCTAACCAGGCAGTCGTACGCGGGCAGGAGCCCACAGGCAACGGACATGAACAGACGGAGGAGGTGCCTGGAGGTTTCACATGTGGAGTCAGACAGTGAATTCAGAGGAGAAGAGTCGGAACCGTCAAGGAGGAGGGGGGTAGGATGAAAATGTTTACAAATGTAGATGTTTAACAACCTGTTAAAATACAACAAAATGCAGGAAATCACATCTACTTTATTCAACATTTTCTGGGGGAGGACCACAGACTGAGTCAGATGTTCCTGTTGATGGTCAGTGGGATTTTTCTGTTTCTAAACTTTATGTTGTAAATTGTTGCTGTCTGAATCTAAATGACTTGAATGTTGGTGACGTAACTCTAAAGACACGTGTATGAAAAGAGTTGGACACTTTGTGAATAAACAGTGAAGACAGAGGTTCAGTGTTGTCCTCAGTGTCCCTGATGATGGAGGAGGTTGTGGACTTGTTCAGTGTGATGGTCCCATCAGGCTGCATCAGGCCTCCTGAAGGCCCACAAGCTCACAGCTCTTTTTCCACAGCTTCACCTGCACATCAGAGTCAGAGGACTGCATGGAGATCATTGTGGATCAAGATGGATCCAAAGCTTCATCACTTCATGTTCATCCAGTGAAGACTTGGAGGGAGTTTCTTTAAAAGCTTTTTCTTTAAATGCTGAGGATGTTGAGATTTGTAGAGTGAATGAGGTGAAGTTTTTGGGTGTTATCATTGATGACAAACTGACATGGAAACAACACATAAATTCTGTAAGAATAAAAATAGCTAAATCGATAGCAGTACTGTACAAAGTCAGAGACCTATTGAATGATAAAGCTCTGTATTTGTTGTATAACACAATCATTGTTCCACACTTAATCTATTGTATTGATGTTTGGGGGAATGCGTGTAAAACAATCACAAAGCCTATTTTTGTATTACAGAAAAGAGCTGTAAGAATTATCACTAGAAAGCATTACCGTCATCCATCAAGTACATTATTTTATCAACTAAAATTACTGAAGTTCCATGATTTGGTAGACTATAATATTTTATCAGTTATGTATAGAGCTCAAAATAATGCATTACCTTTAAATATCCAAATGCACTTTGTTAAAAGACAAAGTTGTTATAATCTTAAGGGAACAGAGTTGTTTGTAAAACCACAATTCAGAACCAGTTTGAAGGGACGTTCTACCTCAATTCAGGGAATTAGATTATGGAATGGCTTGGAGAATGTAGTTAAAAATGCCAAGTCAATGTTTACATTTAAAAAAATGATCAAAACAAATATGTTAAAAAAATATATGTGAAATAACGTAATGTGTATTGTATTAGTTAGAAAATTAGAAAGTGTTAGTCATTTTGTACTGTATTAGTATTAGTTAGAAAACTAAAAGAGTTAGTCATTTTGTACTGTTGGTTGAAGAATATTATTGTTTAACCTGATTGTTGGAAAAAGTTGGTTGAAGATTATTATTGTTTACATGGTTTGACTACTGTTGTTTAATCTGATTGTTGGAGATAAGGGGCAGATATAATAAGATTTATTCTTCTTTCTGCCACCTTTCATTTTTTTACATTTTGTACACTATCATTATGAGATTGCCTTGTATTGTTTCTTTTGTAAAAAAAATGAACAAATTTAATAAACATAAACATAAACAAAAGCTCCTCGTTACAAACTATGAAGTCAAACATGAAAATGTTCTCCTCCAGTGTGAAAGAGTTGACTCCGGTAGTTTTCCACATATATTCATGTGTAATTCTGAAATGTGTCTACAAACTGTGTGTAAACAGAGCACTCAGCTGAATGTGACAAACATCATGTGGAAACTGGAGTCACATGATGGAGCTCCATTTGT
Source organism: Garcialebias charrua (assembly GCA_038048925.1). Classification (NCBI taxonomy): domain Eukaryota; kingdom Metazoa; phylum Chordata; class Actinopteri; order Cyprinodontiformes; family Rivulidae; genus Garcialebias; species Garcialebias charrua. The sequence continues at coordinate 9,694 of JBBPBX010078319.1, read as the reverse complement.
CTGCTGGAGTCTGTGGAGGTCAACAAATATGGAGGAATGGGACAAGCGTAGAATCTCCTAGAAGACGTTTAGGTGGAAATATAAGAATGAATCTGCAGCTAAACGCTAAATAAAAGAGACAAAATGAGTAAAGCAGCTATAATAATAATAAAACAGAAGTCATCATTTATCTGCTGCCAAACTTTACTCAACAAATTAGAACATAAACACAAAGTAACAAATTCAAACTGTTCTCCATCACAAACAACTTTTCCACACACGTCAACATTGTTCACCTATTTTCTGTCACTTCGGCTGTTTCCGCAGCTAAACAAACACATGCTAGTTGGCAGCTGGCTCCATTTTGGTTGATAATTCTTTAATGAGGAATGCATTAAGCATCGAGATGAGAACAAACTTGAAGGATTTAGTTTTTGACTTCCTGATTTGTTGGAGCGCTCTTCATGACTTTGTGCTGAGTGTTTTTACTCTGAACTTCTAAACATACAAGAAATAAAATGTTTGTTTTTCACAAAGTTCAACGTTTTGTTCAGCACATCCAGCGACTGTTGCAAATGTAAATGTTCAATGTTTTCCTCACAGAAACCTGCGCACATTTCAAGAAATCCATCAGAGGTTTGAGTTTAGTAAATCAGTGAACATCAACAGATCCAATGATTTGGATTCAAAAGATCCAAAACTCCACAGAAACCAGTTTGAGCTCAACGGAGACATTTTTGTCCATTTTATAGTCAAACACAAAGACATTTAAATCTAAATCATTCTTTGGACATCAAAAATCTTATGACTGTAATTAAATCTTTTTATTTTTAAAGTTTCCAAAACTCATGTTTCCAACAAATCACAAAGTTTTGTTAACGAATATGAAAGTTGATCCATGTGAAGTTGAAGAATTCAAAGTGAAAGAATTCAACAAGAGCCTCAACAGTCTTCTACTCTCCATCATGTTCAGCCTCTGGATTGAGACGTTTCAAACTGAAAAGTTCATTTCCTTTGGCTTCCAATGATTTTAGCAGCTCAAGTCTTTTTTCATTGACTCCTTTAAGAATAGATTTGGACTTGTTCTTAAATGTTGTGTTTGAACACCTTCACTTTGTTGTTTTATGGATGTTATTTTGGAGTTTGTTGTTCAGCACATTGGTCAACTCTTGTTGTTTAAATCTGCTTTATTAATAAAGTTGATCTCATTTGATTCATGGATCAGCCTGTATTCTATATTTATACAACATGTAATGATGTTACACAACTATTTGATGTTTTTTCTAAGAGAATGGCTGAACTTTAGGACTTGATGACAGTTTTTCTACCTGATTGTTGTTTATTTGATGAAGAAATGTGATTTGATGTCTCTGTGATTTAAATGTGTCTGGAATGACAAAAAGAAAAAAGAACTTGAACAAGTTTCTGTCCACAGTCACACTGACTAAAGCTGACACATTAAAGCTGGTCAAACTTTGCTCGGCGGCTCCTCTCATCACTCCGTCCTGGAGTTTATTGCTGAAGGCTGTTTTTGTCCAAGTGGACAAATGTCTGAGCCTGAAGACCAAGGAGACAGCAGCTGTTCAGATCCTGAAGAAGGATCCAGATGTTTCCAGGACTCTGATAAAGAGGTTGATCCCAGACGTGTGTTCATGAAGATTCAACACTTTTCTTTCTGCTCTGCTTGAAGATGCACCACAAGCTGCTCATCTTTCATTACATCATCTAGTTTGTGTCCTCGTCTTGCTTTCCAGATGTTTCTGATGAACATGATCAGTGTTCTGAACACAGAGCCCCCAGCCAGAATGCATAGTTGGGCCCCACATGGGGTTATTGTGGGCTACTTGGGTAACGAGTGGGCATGGGATTTATCTGGGCTAACTGCATGAGACCCATATGGTTATCCCATAAAGTAACCCATTTTGTTGGCCCTGTTGGGCTAAATATATGGGTCCTATACAGCATTAATGTGGGCTAACTGGCAATGGGACAGAAATGGGCTATTTTACATGGGACCCATGTGGTTTTAGTATAATGGGCCCAGCATGGGAAGCCCATGTGGGCAGACTGCATTTACCCCAAGTGGTATAAGAGTGGGCTGACCTTACATGGGTTGAACCTGGGCATGAATATAAAGGTCCCAGTTCGTTTTTATGTGGGTTAACTGCGAATGGGACAGAAATGGGCATTATTATATGGGACCCATGTGGTTTTAATATAATGGGCCCAGCATGGGAAGCCCTTATGGGCCAACTGTATTTATCCCAAGTGAGCTAAATGTGGGATGACCTTACATGGCTTCAACCTGGGCATGTATATATAGGTTCCAGTTCATTTGTATGTGGGCTAACTGGGAATGGGACAGAAATGGGCAATACTATATGGGACCCATGTGGTTTCGGTATAATGGGATCAGCATGGGAAGCACATGTGGGCTAACTGTATTTACCCCAATTGGGATAAGTGTGGGCTGACCTTACATGGGTTGAACCTGGGCATAGATATATAGGCCCCAGTTCAATTTTATTTGGGCTAACTGGGAATGGGACAGATATGTGAATCAGTATATGGGACCCATGTGATTTTAGTATAATGTGCCCAGCATGGGAAGCCCATGTGGGCTAACTGTATTTATCCCAAGTGGTATAAATGTGGGATCACCTTACATGGGTTCAACCTGGGCATTGATATATAGGGCCCAGTACATTTTTATGTGGGCTAACTGGGAATGGGACAGAAATGGGCATCATTATATGGGACCCATGTGGTTTTAGTATAATGGGCACAATATGGGAAGCCCATGTGTGCTAACTATATTGACCCCAAGTGGGATAAGTGTCGGATGACCTTACATGGGTTCAGCCTTGGCATGGATATATAGACCCCAGTTCATTTTTATGTGGGCTAACTGGGAATGGGACAGAAATGGGCAATACTATATGGGACCCATGTGGTTTCGGTATAATGGGCCCAGCATGGGAAGCCCATGTGGGCTAATTGTATTTATCCCAAGTGGTATAAATGTGGGATCACCTTTCATGGGTTCAACCTGGGCATGGATATATAGGGCCCAGTACATTTTTATGTGGGCTAACTGGGAATGGGACAGAAATGGGCATCATTATATGGGACCCATGTGGTTTTAGTATAATGGTCACAGTATGAGAAGCCCATATGTGCTAACTGTATTGACCCCAAGTGGGATAAGTGTCAGATGACCTTACATGGGTTCAGCCTTGGCATGGATATATAGGCCCCAGTTCATTTTTATGTGGGCTAACTGGGAATGGGACAGAAATGGGCATTATTATATGGGACCCATGTGGTTTTAGTATAATGGGTCCATCATGGGAAGCCCTTATGGGCTAACTGTATTTACCCCCATTGGGATAAGTGTGGGCTGACCTTACATGGGTTGAACCTGGGCATAGATATATTGGCCCCAGTTGAATTTTATTTGGGCTAACTGGGAATGGGACAGATATGCGCATCTGTATATGGGACCCATGTGAGTTAATATAATGTGCCCAGCATGGGAAGCCCATATGGGCTAACTGTATTTATCCCAAGTGGTATAAATGTGGGATCACCTTGCATGGGTTTAACCTGAGCATGGATATATAGGAACCAGTACATTTTTATGTGGGCTAACTGGCAATGGGACAGAAATGGGCAATTTATATGGGACCCATGTGGTACATGCATACTTATCCACCCAATCTCTACGGTCAAAGAACAGTCATCTACTTCACAATTCGAGAACCAAATTAAGGACCATGGGAGACCGGGCTTTCAGTGTGGCTGACCCCCGCCTGTGGAACTCTCTTCCTGACTGCCTAAGAGCTTCACAGTCACTGGTTGACATTAAGAGCGGCTTGAAGACCTTTCTTTTTAACCAAGCATACTCAGCCTCCTCATGATTCTATCTTTGATCTTAGTTGATGCTGTTATTGATTTTATTTGTTTTATTACTTGTTTTATTGACATTTAATTCTGTTGCACTTTGTAGCACTTTGAGATTTTCATTAATGAAAAGTGCGTTATAAATTGAATTCATTATTATTATTATTATTATTAGTATAATGGGCCCTGCATGGGAAGCCCATGTGGGCAGACTGTATTTACCCCAATTGGTATAAGAGTGGGTTGACCTTTCATGGGTTGAACCTGGGCATGAATGTGTAGGTCCCAGTTCGTGTTTATGTGGGATAACTGCAAATTGGACAGAAATGGACATTATTATATGGGACGCATGTGGTTTTAGTATAATGGCCCCAGCATGGAAAGCCCTTATGGGCTAACTTTATTTACCCCAAGTGGGCTAAATGTGGGATGACCTTACATGGCTTCAACTTGAGCATGTATATAATAATAATAATAATGTCTATTCCTGTCATCTGCGTATGTTCCCATACACAGACGAAATTCGTCTCTGCATTTAACCCAACCACCTACCAGGTGGTGCAGTGAGCAGCCCGAAAGCGCCCGGGGAGCTGGAGAAATAGGTGTGCACTCATAGACACCCCAAGCTGGGTAGTGGCCGGGGCGCGAACCCGCGACCTTCAGATCCGTAGTCAAAAGCCCTGCCACTAGACCATCTTGGCTCCTAGGCCCCAGTTCATTTTTATGTGGGCTAACTGGGAATGGGACAGAAATGGGCAATATTATATGGGACCCATGTGGTTTCGGTATAATGGGTCCAGCATGGGAAGCAGATGTGGGCTAACTGTATTTACCCCAATTGGGATAAGTGTGGGCTGACCTTACATGGGTTGAACCTGGGCATAGATATATTGGTCCCAGTTTGTGTTTATGTGGGATAACTTCGAATGGGACAGACATGGACATTATTATATGGGACCCATGTGGTTTTAGTATAATGGCCCCAGCATGGGAAGCCCTTATGGGCTAACTGTATTTAACCCAAGTGGGCTAAATGTGGGATGACCTTACATGGCTTCAACCTGGGCATGTATATTTAGGCCCCAGTTCATTTTTATGTGGGCTAACTGGGAATGAGACAGAAAAGGGCAATATTGGTACCCATGTGGTTTTAGTATAATGGGCCCTGCATGGGAAGCCCATGTGGGCAGACTGTATTTACCCCAAGTGGTATAAGAGTGGGCTGACCTTACATGGGTTGAACCTGGGCATGAATGTAGAGGTCCCAGTTCATGTTTATGTGGGATAAGAGCGAATGGGACAGAAATGGACATTATTATATGGGACCCATGTGGTTTTAGTATAATGGGCCCAGGATGGGAAGCCCTTATGGGCTAACTGTATTTAACCCAAGTGGGCTAAATGTGGGATGACCTTACATGGCTTCAACCTGGGCATGTATATATAGGCCCCAGTTCATTTTTATGTGGGCTAACTGGGAATGGGACAGAAATGGGCAATATTATATGGGACCCATGTGGTTTCGGTATAATGGGTCCAGCATGGGAAGCACATGTGGGCTAACTGTATTTACCCCAATTGGGCTAAATGTGGGATGACCTTACATGGCTTCAACCTGGGCATGTATATATAGGCCCCAGCTCATTTCTACGTGGGCTAACTGGGAATGGTACAGATATGTCCAGTCCTTACATCCTTCTACAGGTGTGCAGTGGAGAGCATCCTGTGCTCCAGCATCAATGTGTGGCATGGAGGCTGCACAGTTGCAGAAAGAAAAGCTTTGCAGAGAGTGGGGAAGGCTGCACAGAAGTCTGCTGGAGTCAGTCTCCCCACCATCACATACATTTACACTTCGAGATGCAGGAAAAGAGCCACCTGCATCATGAAAGACCCCACTCACCCAGCACACACACTCTTTGCCCCACTCCCCTCAGGACGGAGGTTGAGGAGCATCAAATGTAGAACCACTAGACTGAGGAACAGCTTCTACCCTGAGGCTGTTAGACTCATGAATAAATAAATAATAAGAATAATCACTGTGAAATATCACATCATGCTGATGCTGATCTGTTTTCTTGTTGCTGTGTTCATCTGGGCAGCACGGTGGCACAACTGGTAGAGCTGCTGCCTCTCAGCGAGAAGGTTGCCGGTTCAAATCCCGGTCCGGGGCCTTTCTGGGTGGAGTTTGCATGTTCTCCCCGTGCATGCGTGGGTTTCCTCCGGGTACTCCGGTTTCCTCCCACAGACCAAAAAACATGCTTGTTAGGCTGATTGGTGACTCTAAATTGACCCTAGGTGTGAGTGTGAGAGTGGATGGTTGTTTGGTGTGAGTGAGACAGGTCCCTCTTGTAAATGAGTCCCCGTGACTCAATGAGGCTAGCCTGTATAAATAAAGGTTGAATGAATGAATGAATGAATGAATCTGTGACCATCTGCTCATACAGACTCATGTTCGTGCTGCTGTTTGTAAAGACGTTTTTCTATTACTCTAGGGCTTAGTGTATTTCTAGTTGGATGTTTTTCTTAGTTAATTCTAGATGTTATTACTGTTCTTTTTCTTTTTTTCTCTTGCATTTGTTGTTGGATGTAACTGGGACCCCGTGTACATAATCTCGTTTTCATCACATGTACCACATGCGGTGCAAATGACAATAAAGACTCTCTGACTCTGATATGGGGCCCACCTGTGCATGCTGGCTGGGCTGTAACCTGGTCCAGTTCTAGGACTGGTTCCAGTACATGGGGCAGACCTGTCTCACCTTTGAGGTGCTGGCCAGGACTCTCTCTGACCTGTTGCATGAGGCAAACTGGATGCTGCTGAACACATCTGCACGAGGCAGGGCTGGACTGGGACAAAAAATCGGCCCGGGCATTTTGAGCAGAGTGGCCCACAGTGATGGCATAGTTACATTGAAAAAGTAACTTAGTTAAGTTACTGATTACTTGATTTGGAAAGTAACTAAGTTAGATTACTAAGTTAATTTATTAGTTACTTTCAGCAGCTGCTAACAAGAACCCTCTGTCACAATACATAAAAAATTTAAATGTTTTAATAAAATAATTACCAATTAAAAATATTCAAAAAACATAATGGTCTTTCTTGACTTTATTAAACATAAATACTTTTGATAAAAAATAAGGTATTTCTTGATTTCAATATCATAAATGAAGGTTGAATGAATAAAGAAATACTTGCTTTATATAAAAAATAGTGTCTTTACTTCACTAAACAAATAATATGTTTACAAAAAAGACTTATAAAATGATTATTTTGAAAATGTTTCAAGTGAACAATACGTTTGTATAGGCCAACTCTTTCAGGGATGAAGATGTTCACATCCTTGATAGAGAGGAACGATGGTTTGAGAGAGGAGTAAAGGAGGTCATCTTTGTGAAAAGAAACCGTCCATCATTAAACAGAGGTGGAGGCCTCCGGGTTCAACTGTCCCCCTCTTACAATGCTGTTGTTGCTAGTATCACTCAGCCCTCTGTGAATAGCAAACAACCATCAGGGTGCTAATGATCCATTGTTAGGCTGATGGTCCTCCTTGCTCATGTGAGCAGCTGGTTTCAGCTGTCATCAACAAACTGGTTGATCCACTGTGAGTCAAGTCAAGTCTATTTTATTTATATAGCACAGTTAAAACAGACAAACTGTTATCAAGGTGCTTCACACACACAACACAAAAGAGGTTTAAAAATGTACAGAACAGTATCACACACCAATGGTAAAAATTATATTATCAACGTATAAGTCGCACCGGCCTATAAGTCGCACCGGCCTATAGGTCGTACCTCACGTGAACTGGTGTTTAGCCCAAAATGGACTGGCTGCCAAATTGTTTGGAAGGACTTTTGACAAGATTATCACATAAAAACTACAGTATTTTGTTTGATGTGTCTTAGTTGAACTTTTCATTAATAAATGAACATAATTTTTGTATATTTTGTGTCTTTCATCATTTATCTTTAAAGATAAACACATAAAAATATATTTTTATTAGCTGACATTACAGTAAAAAACGTGTCTCAGTTTAAAATGATGACAGAAACAGATACTGTATTTATTTTATGGTTTTTATTTATTTATTCAAAACCATTGAAGTCTTCATCTTCTGTGTCACTGCACCATTTTTGGACCAGGCAGATGTCAACAGTGTAGGTACTGTAAAGGGTTTCTTAGCGCCCATAGCGGCCGAAACTGGTACTGCACCATTTTTGGACCAGGCAGATGTCAACAGTGTAGGTACTGTAAAGGGTTTCTTAGCGCCCATAGCGGCCGAAACTGGTACTGCACCATTTTTGGAGTTTTTGACCAAAGTCAAATTATGACCAAAATATTGGAAAAATCGACGTATAAGTCGCACCGGCCTATAAGTCGCAGGGCTTAGAAATGTAGGCAAAAAGGTGCGACTTATACGCTGGGACCTCATGAGGACGCAGCCCCTGCGTCCTCATGAGGACCCAGCCTAGCTGGGCCGAGTAGGCCACGCACTCACAAGACCGGGTGGGCTGAGCGAAACTGCTGAAATGGGACGGCCTAGCCTTCAGGAGAGCCGGCATTGAAGTGGGTGGGGCGTTCTCTTGAAATGGGTGGGAAGTTCTTGTGTGCCGCTTGGTATGTGTGTGGAAAGAGAAGGGACGCCGCTAAAATATATTATTTATCTGAATACATGTATATATATTAGTGTTTCTGAGCTTACTGTTTGTTAAGAACTGATTACAAATCAGCTTATGAGGGGCGATCTGTTAAAACCCAGAGTGGACCTACAAAATGCAAGCTGTCGAGTAGCTCAACTGGTTAATCAACCTGCGATTGGTTTGATTTGATTTGATGTTTATTCATTCATTTTAAAAGAACAATACAAGACAGTTTCATCAGATACAAGATTACAAGTAGGATAAAATGAAGGGAGCAGAAAGAAGATGAAATCTTATTATATCTGCCCCTATTTCACAGTTTGTTCAACCAATGATAACTTTCAAGCAACATCACAGAATGAATAGTTCTACCTATTTTCCTAACTGTAATACACAAACTACATCACAAAATGAATAATTCTACTTAATTTTCCTGACTGTAAAACATAAACTAGATCACAAAATGAATAATTCTACTTAATATTTCTAACTGTAAAACACAAACTACATCACCGATAATTCTAATTAATTTTCTAATTCTAATTTTTTTATTTTTTTATTTTTTTTTATTTTTTTTATAATTTTATTTAATTTTCCTATTTTTTTTTTATTTTTTTTATTGATTTTCCTAACTGTAATACACAAACTAGATCATAAAATGAATAATTCTACTTAATTCTACTTAATTCTACTTAATTTTTCTAATTGAAATACACATTGGTGAAATGGGATGTAAAATTTGGCTAAGAGTAGTATTAAATTTACAACAAAAACTTTCTTACTTGAAATATTTGGACAAAAGAAACCAAACAGTATAATTTTAGCGTCAAATGGTAGGTCAATTTCTAACTTTCTATTTACATACATGAAAATGTCTTTCCAGAACAGCTGAGTATGAGAACAGTCCCAGAAGAGATGGATGATGGTCTCCTCAGAGCTGTGGCAGAGTGAACACATTGGGTCTACGTTTGGACGGTACTTGGAGATTATATAGTTTACAGGATAACATTTATGCAGAATCTTTAGGGACACTTCTCGAATCTTATTAGTTATAAAGTATTTTCTAGGTAACAACCAAACATCTTTCCAACAGATATCATTAAATAAATTATCCCAGAAGAATATAGAAGCAGGTTTACTAATACATTCTCTAATTATTAATTCTCTAATA
>JBBPBX010078318.1:12500-16653 GCA_038048925.1 Garcialebias charrua | reverse complement strand
TAATCAAGTTTTTGTCCAGTAGCATCAGTGTGGCTGTATTTGTCCTCATTACTGTACTCACAACCTCTTCTTGGTGGGACAGGTGCTGGAAAAGTTCAAAGTTCAGTTCAGTCATCACACACTTCTTAGCTGCAGGTGATCTCTGGTGGATGTCTGTCCCAGACTGGAAATAAAACACAATTTAAAAAAAAAAGTTAATAAGATTATGATTTTGAATAAAAAAGATTATTTAGATAATTTTGATTTGATTTGATGTTTATTCATTCATTTTAAAAGAACAATACAAAACAGTTTCATCAGATACAAGAATACAAGTAGGATAAAATGAAAGGAGCAGAAAGAAGATGAAATCTTATTATATCTGCCCCTTATTTCACAGTTTGTTCAAACAATGATAACCTTCAAACTACATCACAAAATGAATAACTGTACTTAATTTTTCAACTGTAATACACAAACTACATCACAAAATGAATAACTCTACTTAATTTTTCTAACTGTAATACACAAACTACATCACAAAATGAATAACTACTTAATTTTTCTAACTGTAATACACAAACACACTAAGCTACATCATAAGTACAACATAACTGTAATACACAAACACACTAAGTTACATCATATATAGTTTTTGAGCAAGTCCTTTTTGACCTTTTTCTTAAATGTATACATTGATTTTGCATTTTTAACATCACTCTCCAGAACATTCCACAGATAATAATAATAAAAGAACAATACCTCTTCTTGAACGGTTGAATCTCTCACTCATCATTAGGGCAGGGCTTTGCTCCAGGGCTTGTTGACATCAGTTTTTGTTTTTTCATAAAGTTCTGAACTTTTTGAGTGATGGGTGTTCGTAGCGAGGATCAATAACTTTAAAGCCTGCGCATAATAACAACATTCAGACTTACATTCAGATATTTAAAAACTCACAGTTTGTGTTATTGCTCTGGACTGATATGATTTACCTGATAAAAGTAGTTTAAATGCAGCTGTTGTTGTTAGCGGTGTTGCAAGCTGCTAGTTCTTCACTGCGGTGTTCACATTCCGATGACGTAGTTTCAAGCGCGTTCACGTGAGACGTGCTGTCTGCTGCAGAGCCAGTCTCTTCATGAAACAACGTCCACACAGCTTTGAATGTGCGCGCCGCTCGTCTTTTAACAAGAAACGTTCCCAAACAGGAGACCGCAGTGAGAAGCTAACGGCTAAAGGCTGCGCGTGCTTCGCGATAATAGCTCCGTGCTGAAACGCGCCCAGGGAATTTTGTTCCGCGCCGCATATATTAACGTTCAATGAGTGAAAAAATAACCGAAACGGTACGCAGGTGGACCTAACCGAACGTGACGTACCGAAACGGTTCGGTACACCCACTAGTACCATTACATGCCTAGTATGTATGTATGTATGTATGTATGTATGTATGTATGTATGTATGTATGTATGTATGTATGTATGTATGTATGTATGTATGTATGTATGTATGTATGTATGTATGTATGTACTGTATGTATGTATGTATGTATGTATGTATGTATGTATGTATGTATGTATGTATGTATGTATGTATGTATGTATGTGTATGTATGTATGTATGTATGTATGTATGTATGTATGTATGTATGTATGTATGTATGTATGTATGTATGTATGTATGTATGTATGTATGTATGTATGCTGGAGTACAAGTACAGGAAAGTTCTCAAGCTAAAATAATAAAAGATATGAAAGACTTAGACACATTTAGATTAGCTCAAAAATGACAAATCACCAATCACTATCACATGTTCATACACAAAATTTGACAAAAATGAACAAACAAACAAATGCATTAAAACATGACAACAACAAACGAAGACTCAGAGTTTAAAATATACAATGTTGAAGATGTGGTTGATGCAAATTTTTATGCTGCTATAAAAGACTGTGAATATTATAATGAAGAACAGTTTAATGACATCAACATAACAAATGGAGATCTCTCTATTATTCACATCAATAGTAGAAGTATAAATGCAAATATATCCAAAATAACAGATTATTTAAAACAGTTAAACAGAACTTTTACATTAATAGCACTGTCAGAGACATGGCTTAATGATGAAAACAAAAATAATGTTCACATCGAAGGATATGAATTATATCATTTAAACAGAAACAATAAAAAAGGTGGTGGAGTAGCTCTATTTGTCAAAAATGAAATAAAATGTAGAATAATTAATGAAATGTCAATAATTGTTGACAATCTTATGGAAATAATAACAATAGAAATATTAAACGAAAATGCTAAAAACATATCCATAAGTTGTGTATATCGATCACCAGGATCAAATATAGAAATATTCACCGATAAAATCATACAACTATTGGAAAAGAGTTTAAATAAAAAAGTTTTCTTGTGTGGAGACTTTAATATTGACCTGGGAAATAAAACAGATTCAAATAACATCAGCACATTTCTAAATTCAATGTATAGTTTAAATCTTTATCCGTTAATATCAAAACCAACAAGAATTACAACTCATAGTGCTACGATAATTGACAACATTTTCACAAATATAACAAATGGGGATGTGACAGGTGGTATCTTAACAACCGATTTAAGTGATCATTTACCAGTTTTCACTATCTACAGAAATGATCAAAACATTACAAAAGAAGTTACAATTAAGAAAATAATAATAAGCACTCTCTCAATTTACCGATCAATCTATGTTCCCACCCTCATCTATGGTCATGAGCTTTGGGTTGTGACCGAAAGAACGAGATCTCGGATACAAGCGGCTGAAATGAGTTTTCTCCGCAGGGTGTCTGGACTCTCCCTTAGAGATAGGGTGAGAAGCTCAGTCATCCGGGAGGGACTCGGAGTAGAGCCGCTGCTTCTCCACATCGAGAGGAGCCAGTTGAGGTGGCTCGGGCATCTGGTTAGGATGCCTCCTGGACGCCTCCCTGGTGAGGTGTTCCGGGCATGTCCCACCGGGAGGAGACCCAGAGGAAGACCCAGGACACGCTGGAGGGACTATGTTTCTCGGCTGGCCTGGGAACGCCTTGGGATTCCCCCAGAGGAGCTGCTCCATGTGGCTGGGGAGAGGGAAGTCTGGGCCTCCCTACTTAGGCTGCTACCCCCGCGACCCGACCCCGGATAAGCGGACGAAAATGGATGGATGGATAATATAAACACATCAAAAAAAGCTATGGATCAATTAAAAGATGATTTGCATAAGCAAAACTGGAAGGACTTGTATGTTGATGATGTTAACAGATCACACAATGAATTTATGAACATTTTAGAAGCTCTGTATGAAAAGAATTGTGTGCAAAGAAATTGTAGAAAAAGAAATATTGTCAACCAACCTTGGATGACTAAAGGGTTGAGAAATGCTTGTAATTTTTTTTTACTTGTATTCATGTTTCTTAAAAACGAGAACACAACAAGCTGAAGAAAAATATAAAAAATATAAAAATAAATTGGTAATGATTATAAGAAAATGCAAGAAAGAATACTATAGTGATTTATTAAACAAGAGCAATGGTGACACTAAAACAACATGGCGAGTAATAAATGATGTTCTAAAAAGTCATAAAGCGAAAACGAACATTGCAAAATATTTTGTGAAAGATGACAAAGAAATACATGATGAGAATGATATCGTAAATGAATTTAATCAATATTTTGTAAATATTGGATCAAGCCTTGCAGCTAAAATACCAAAAGTAGATAATAATGTGTGTCATTCAATTAAAAGTTGCACCAACAGTATTTTTCTTAATGGAACTAACAAAGAGGAAATTATGAAAATGGTAAAAAATCTCTCAGACAAGAGATCAAAAGACTGGGTGGACATGGATATGATGTTCGTAAAAGAAATAATGAGTTATGTTATTGAACCGTTTACATATATATGCAATTTATCTTTTTCAACAGGAATATTTCCAGATAACATGAAAGTAGCAAAGGTAATTCCTCTTTTTAAAAATGGTGATAAATGTGTATTCAATAATTATAGGCCAATATCCTTGTTACCACAGTTCTCAAAAATTCTAGAAAAACTATTTGTGACCAGATTGGATCAATTTATTGATAAACAAAATATTTTAAGTAGCAGTCAGTATGGGTTTAGAGGAAAAAACTCTACATCAATGGCTCTCATGG
>JBBPBX010078318.1:0-7500 GCA_038048925.1 Garcialebias charrua | reverse complement strand
TAGGTAGTGTCCATTTACAGTTTGACTTCACCTCAGAACCAGAGGATTCCTTCATGTCACTGTGGAATCACACACCTCTGTCAAACACAAACACAGGACAGAGTCCATGTTGGAACCTCTTCTTGTTTCCTCTTTATTTACTTGTTTGTTTGTTTGTTTTACAACTTTTATTCCTGAATTCTGGTTTGAAGTTTTCCAGGACAGAGCGGCCATGTTGAAAAATAGAAGGAAGAGATGCATGCTGGGTGATATGGAAAGGAGTGACCCACTGGTTTTGACCACGCCTGTTATGATTTGTGAGAACTTGTCCTCTGTCTTCACAGCTCAGGCCTCCACCACTGATCCTCTGAGTGGCAACACAGAAGATAATTCTCCACCTTGAGACCATGACGGTGTTTTAAACTCATGACGGTGTTTTGAACTCATGGCGGTGTTTTGAACTCATGACGGTGTTTTGAACTCATGACGGTGTTTTGAACTCATGACGGTGTTTTGAACTCATGACGGTGTTTTGAACTCATGACGGTGTTTTGAACTCATGACGGTGTTTTGAACTCATGACGGTGTTTTGAACTCATGACGGTGTTTTGAACTCATGACGGTGTTTTGAACTCATGACGGTGTTTTGAACTCATGACGGTGTTTTGAACTCATGACGGTGTTTTGAACTCATGACGGTGTTTTGAACTCATGACGGTGTTTTGAACTCATGACGGTGTTTTGAACTCATGACGGTGTTTTGAACTCATGACGGTGTTTTGAACTCATGACGGTGTTTTGAACTCATGACGGTGTTTTGAACTCATGACGGTGTTTTGAACTCATGACGGTGTTTTGAACTCATGACGGTGTTTTGAACTCATCACGGTGTTTTGAACTCATGACGGTGTTTTGAACTCATCACGTGTTTTGAACTCATCACGGTGTTTTGAACTCATGACGGTGTTTTGAACTCATCACGGTGTTTTGAACTCATGACGGTGTTTTGAACTCATCACAGTGTTTTGAACTCATCACGGTGTTTTAAACTCATGACGGTGTTTTGAACTCATGACGGTGTTTTGAACTCATGACGGTGTTTTGAACTCATCACGGTGTTTTGAACTCATCACGGTGTTTTGAACTCATGCACAGATTCATCCGAGCCTCGTAATTATCCACGCCGTGCATTCTTGTGGTGGGCGGCGTCCTGACGGATGAAGTCACTCATTCCAGGAGATTAAGGAGCTGCGAGACCTTGACCTGCTGCAGGAAGGTCTGCTGGTGATCTCTGCCACTTCCTGGTCCACACCAACCTGCAGGCAGGAGGCTGGAGCAGGAGAACAGCGTGTGCAGGGTTCTGGTCCAGGTCTGACAGGAGGAGGACTGACGAGAAACATCCAGGTTCCACATGACGGTGTTTTGAACTCATGATGGTGTTTTGAACTCATGACGGTGTTTTGAACTCATGACGGTGTTTTGAACTCATGACGGTGTTTTGAACTCATGACGGTGTTTTAATAATAATAATAATAATAAATTCAATTTATACCGCACTTTTCATTAATAAAAATCTCAAAGTGCTACAACAATAAAAACAAGTGATAAAATCAAATAAAATCAATAATGGTATTAACTAAGATTAAAAACAGAATCATGTGGAGGCAGAATAGGCCTGCTTAAAAAATAAATAAATAAATAAATAAATAAATAAATAAATAAAACAAGTGATAAAATCAAGTAAAATCAATAATACTATCAACCAAGATCAAAGATAAAATCATGCGGGGGCAGAATAGGCTTGCTTAAAAAGAAAAGTCTTTAAACCGCTTTTAAAGTCAACCAGTGACTGTGGAGCTCTCAGGCAGTCAGGAAGGGAGTTCCATAGGCGGGGGGCAGCCACACAGAATGCCCTGTCTCCCATGGTCCTTAATTTGGTTCGTGGAATGTGAAGTAGATTACTGTTCTGTGATCGTAGAGACCGGGTGGATGAATATGGTGCAAGAATGTCCTTTAGATAGTCAGGTGAAGTTCCATGTAAGCATTGGTGTGTAATGAGAGCAGTTTTGTACTGAATTCTGTAGGTGACAGGAAGCCAGTTTTGAACTCATGACGGTGTTTTGAACTCATGACGGTGTTTTGAACTCATGACGGTGTTTTGAACTCATGACGGTGTTTTGAACTCATGACGGTGTTTTGAACTCATGACGGTGTTTTGAACTCATGACGGTGTTTTGAACTCATGACGGTGTTTTGAACTCATGACGGTGTTTTGAACTCATGACGGTGTTTTGAACTCATGACGGTGTTTTGAACTCATGACGGTGTTTTGAACTCATGACGGTGTTTTGAACTCATGACGGTGTTTTGAACTCATGACGGTGTTTTGAACTCATGACGGTGTTTTGAACTCATGACGGTGTTTTGAACTCATGACGGTGTTTTGAACTCATGACGGTGTTTTGAACTCATGACGGTGTTTTGAACTCATGACGGTGTTTTGAACTCATGACGGTGTTTTGAACTCATGACGGTGTTTTGAACTCATGACGGTGTTTTGAACTCATGACGGTGTTTTGAACTCATGACGGTGTTTTGAACTCATGACGGTGTTTTGAACTCATGACGGTGTTTTGAACTCATGACGGTGTTTTGAACTCATGACGGTGTTTTGAACTCATGACGGTGTTTTGAACTCATGACGGTGTTTTGAACTCATGACGGTGTTTTGAACTCATGACGGTGTTTTGAACTCATGACGGTGTTTTGAACTCATGACGGTGTTTTGAACTCATGACGGTGTTTTGAACTCATGACGGTGTTTTGAACTCATGACGGTGTTTTGAACTCATGACGGTGTTTTGAACTCATGACGGTGTTTTGAACTCATGACGGTGTTTTGAACTCATGACGGTGTTTTGAACTCATGACGGTGTTTTGAACTCATGACGGTGTTTTGAACTCATGACGGTGTTTTGAACTCATGACGGTGTTTTGAACTCATGACGGTGTTTTGAACTCATGACGGTGTTTTGAACTCATGACGGTGTTTTGAACTCATGACGGTGTTTTGAACTCATGACGGTGTTTTGAACTCATGACGGTGTTTTGAACTCATGACGGTGTTTTGAACTCATGACGGTGTTTTGAACTCATGACGGTGTTTTGAACTCATGACGGTGTTTTGAACTCATGACGGTGTTTTGAACTCATGACGGTGTTTTGAACTCATGACGGTGTTTTGAACTCATGACGGTGTTTTGAACTCATGACGGTGTTTTGAACTCATGACGGTGTTTTGAACTCATGACGGTGTTTTGAACTCATGACGGTGTTTTGAACTCATGACGGTGTTTTGAACTCATGACGGTGTTTTGAACTCATGACGGTGTTTTGAACTCATGACGGTGTTTTGAACTCATGACGGTGTTTTGAACTCATGACGGTGTTTTGAACTCATGACGGTTTGAACTCATGAGGTGTTTTGAACTCATGACGGTGTTTTGAACTCATGACGGTGTTTTGAACTCATGACGGTGTTTTAATAATAATAATAATAATAAATTCAATTTATACCGCACTTTTCATTAATAAAAATCTCAAAGTGCTACAACAATAAAAACAAGTGATAAAATCAAATAAAATCAATAATGGTATTAACTAAGATTAAAAACAGAATCATGTGGAGGCAGAATAGGCCTGCTTAAAAAATAAATAAATAAATAAATAAATAAATAAATAAAACAAGTGATAAAATCAAGTAAAATCAATAATACTATCAACCAAGATCAAAGATAAAATCATGCGGGGGCAGAATAGGCTTGCTTAAAAAGAAAAGTCTTTAAACCGCTTTTAAAGTCAACCAGTGACTGTGGAGCTCTCAGGCAGTCAGGAAGGGAGTTCCATAGGCGGGGGGCAGCCACACAGAATGCCCTGTCTCCCATGGTCCTTAATTTGGTTCGTGGAATGTGAAGTAGATTACTGTTCTGTGATCGTAGAGACCGGGTGGATGAATATGGTGCAAGAATGTCCTTTAGATAGTCAGGTGAAGTTCCATGTAAGCATTGGTGTGTAATGAGAGCAGTTTTGTATTGAATTCTGTAGGTGACAGGAAGCCAGTTTTGAACTCATGACGGTGTTTTGAACTCATGACGGTGTTTTGAACTCATGACGGTGTTTTGAACTCATGACGGTGTTTTGAACTCATGACGGTGTTTTGAACTCATGACGGTGTTTTGAACTCATGACGGTGTTTTGAACTCATGACGGTGTTTTGAACTCATGACGGTGTTTTGAACTCATGACGGTGTTTTGAACTCATGACGGTGTTTTGAACTCATGACGGTGTTTTGAACTCATGACGGTGTTTTGAACTCATGACGGTGTTTTGAACTCATGACGGTGTTTTGAACTCATGACGGTGTTTTGAACTCATGACGGTGTTTTGAACTCATGACGGTGTTTTGAACTCATGACGGTGTTTTGAACTCATGACGGTGTTTTGAACTCATGACGGTGTTTTGAACTCATGACGGTGTTTTGAACTCATGACGGTGTTTTGAACTCATGACGGTGTTTTGAACTCATGACGGTGTTTTGAACTCATGACGGTGTTTTGAACTCATGACGGTGTTTTGAACTCATGACGGTGTTTTGAACTCATGACGGTGTTTTGAACTCATGACGGTGTTTTGAACTCATGACGGTGTTTTGAACTCATGACGGTGTTTTGAACTCATGACGGTGTTTTGAACTCATGACGGTGTTTTGAACTCATGACGGTGTTTTGAACTCATGACGGTGTTTTGAACTCATGACGGTGTTTTGAACTCATGACGGTGTTTTGAACTCATGACGGTGTTTTGAACTCATGACGGTGTTTTGAACTCATGACGGTGTTTTGAACTCATGACGGTGTTTTGAACTCATGACGGTGTTTTGAACTCATGACGGTGTTTTGAACTCATGACGGTGTTTTGAACTCATGACGGTGTTTTGAACTCATGACGGTGTTTTGAACTCATGACGGTGTTTTGAACTCATGACGGTGTTTTGAACTCATGACGGTGTTTTGAACTCATGACGGTGTTTTGAACTCATGACGGTGTTTATAATAATAATAATAATAAATTCAATTTATACCGCACTTTTCATTAATAAAAATCTCAAAGTGCTACAACAATAAAAACAAGTGATAAAATCAAATAAAATCAATAATGGTATTAACTAAGATTAAAAACAGAATCATGTGGAGGCAGAATAGGCCTGCTTAAAAAATAAATAAATAAATAAATAAATAAATAAAACAAGTGATAAAATCAAGTAAAATCAATAATACTATCAACCAAGATCAAAGATAAAATCATGCGGGGGCAGAATAGGCTTGCTTAAAAAGAAAAGTCTTTAAACCGCTTTTAAAGTCAACCAGTGACTGTGGAGCTCTCAGGCAGTCAGGAAGGGAGTTCCATAGGCGGGGGGCAGCCACACAGAATGCCCTGTCTCCCATGGTCCTTAATTTGGTTCGTGGAATGTGAAGTAGATTACTGTTCTGTGATCGTAGAGACCGGGTGGATGAATATGGTGCAAGAATGTCCTTTAGATAGTCAGGTGAAGTTCCATGTAAGCATTGGTGTGTAATGAGAGCAGTTTTGTATTGAATTCTGTAGGTGACAGGAAGCCAGTTTTGAACTCATGACGGTGTTTTGAACTCATGACGGTGTTTTGAACTCATGACGGTGTTTTGAACTCATGACGGTGTTTTGAACTCATGACGGTGTTTTGAACTCATGACGGTGTTTTGAACTCATGACGGTGTTTTGAACTCATGACGGTGTTTTGAACTCATGACGGTGTTTTGAACTCATGACGGTGTTTTGAACTCATGACGGTGTTTTGAACTCATGACGGTGTTTTGAACTCATGACGGTGTTTTGAACTCATGACGGTGTTTTGAACTCATGACGGTGTTTTGAACTCATGACGGTGTTTTGAACTCATGACGGTGTTTTGAACTCATGACGGTGTTTTGAACTCATGACGGTGTTTTGAACTCATGACGGTGTTTTGAACTCATGACGGTGTTTTGAACTCATGACGGTGTTTTGAACTCATGACGGTGTTTTGAACTCATGACGGTGTTTTGAACTCATGACGGTGTTTTGAACTCATGACGGTGTTTTGAACTCATGACGGTGTTTTGAACTCATGACGGTGTTTTGAACTCATGACGGTGTTTTGAACTCATGACGGTGTTTTGAACTCATGACGGTGTTTTGAACTCATGACGGTGTTTTGAACTCATGACGGTGTTTTGAACTCATGACGGTGTTTTGAACTCATGACGGTGTTTTGAACTCATGACGGTGTTTTGAACTCATGACGGTGTTTTGAACTCATGACGGTGTTTTGAACTCATGACGGTGTTTTGAACTCATGACGGTGTTTTGAACTCATGACGGTGTTTTGAACTCATGACGGTGTTTTGAACTCATGACGGTGTTTTGAACTCATGACGGTGTTTTGAACTCATGACGGTGTTTTGAACTCATGACGGTGTTTTGAACTCATGACGGTGTTTTGAACTCATGACGGTGTTTTGAACTCATGACGGTGTTTTGAACTCATGACGGTGTTTTGAACTCATGACGGTGTTTTGAACTCATGACGGTGTTTTGAACTCATGACGGTGTTTTGAACTCATGACGGTGTTTTGAACTCATGACGGTGTTTTGAACTCATGACGGTGTTTTGAACTCATGACGGTGTTTTGAACTCATGACGGTGTTTTGAACTCATGACGGTGTTTTGAACTCATGACGGTGTTTTGAACTCATGACGGTGTTTTGAACTCATGACGGTGTTTTGAACTCATGACGGTGTTTTGAACTCATGACGGTGTTTTGAACTCATGACGGTGTTTTGAACTCATGACGGTGTTTTGAACTCATGGCGGTGTTTTGAACTCATGACGGTGTTTTGAACTCATGACGGTGTTTTGAACTCATGACGGTGTTTTGAACTCATGACGGTGTTTTGAACTCATGACGGTGTTTTGAACTCATGACGGTGTTTTGAACTCATGACGGTGTTTTGAACTCATGACGGTGTTTTGAACTCATGACGGTGTTTTGAACTCATGACGGTGTTTTGAACTCATGACGGTGTTTTGAACTCATGACGGTGTTTTGAACTCATGACGGTGTTTTGAACTCATGACGGTGTTTTGAACTCATGACGGTGTTTTGAACTCATGACGGTGTTTTGAACTCATGACGGTGTTTTGAACTCATGACGGTGTTTTGAACTCATGACGGTGTTTTGAACTCATGACGGTGTTTTGAACTCATGACGGTGTTTTGAACTCATGACGGTGTTTTGAACTCATGACGGTGTTTTGAACTCATGACGGTGTTTTGAACTCATGACGGTGTTTTGAACTCATGACGGTGTTTTGAACTCATGACGGTGTTTTGAACTCATGACGGTGTTTTGAACTCATGACGGTGTTTTGAACTCATGACG
>JBBPBX010078317.1:5387-16653 GCA_038048925.1 Garcialebias charrua | reverse complement strand
CTGTGTTTTTCCTTTTTCCATATCTGTTTTGCTCTTCATCCAGGATGGATGAGAGATGGCCGCGCTGACGAACATGCATGTGTTTTGAATTGCAGCAGCTTAACATTCTCTGACCTCTGGATGACTGTGTTTACATTATCACGTTGTATTGGTTTACTGGTGCAATGTTAATAAAAAAATCTCTTATCTCTCTTATCTTATTCCAGCTTGATGTTTCATGGAGAATGGCCAGATTTGAGGCTTGGCCACGCCCACAAGCTTTGACATAGAAAAATTATTTGAACAACTTTTGACCTTCAATGCCTCAAGATTGTGCTGACCGAGTTTGACACCTGGATCTCGAAATCTCTAGGACGAGTTCGCTCAGATATGACGTCAAATGAAATAGACAAAATTGTGAGTTTGACCTAAAATGGCCGACTTCCTTTTGGCTTCGGACCATTGCTCCAAGAGACTTTTTTGTAGATCCTGACAAGATACACATGTGTACCAAGTTTCATTATTCTGGGATAAAGCATGGCTGGGGGCTGTTTTTTTTAAATATTGTAGAGGGCGCTGTTGAGGAATTAGGCCACGCCCACCAAGTATTGCACTGGAATCCTGCAGGGGGGTGAACAAGGATCGATATCAGTGAGTTTGGTGCAGCTGGGCTGAAACATGTGGAATCTAGAGCAAAACGTATGGCGGTGGCGTGACCTGTGACTTCGCCGCACTGCCACGGCCACGCCCTCTGCTGAAAACCTTTGGCGCTTTAAAGCAAGTGAGACCAACTTGTTATCAGTCATCTGACACAAGATCATCTGGATTAGGTCAAGAGAGCCAGAGTTGGAGCTTTCCAAGCAAAAAAAGTCACTTCCTGTTCTGAGGGGGCGGGGCTTAGGTGAGGTCAGACTATGACAACATAGGATCGTCAAGCATCCAACCAGGATCCCTCATGCCAAGTTTGGTGTCAATTGACCTTTAACTGACAAAGTTATAGCGTTTCGTTTGTTTCGGCGAGTACGCCAAGTTCACCGCTCCACCACGCCCCCTGAACATATACGAAAAGTCAATTTTATTGATAACTTTTAAAGGCCCATGCCTTAACTGCATTCTGACCAAGAATGAAGCCGATAGGTCGAACGCCTGAGAAGGAGTTCGTCAAAGTTCGACATGAGTAAAACTGAAAAATGACCAAAATTTGACCTTTGACCCAAAATGGCCGCCTACCTGTGCATTTTAGAGGGTACCTCCAAGAGACTTTTTTTCTTGAATTGGGGAGATCTACCTATGTACCGAGTTTCAGATCTGTACGACCTACGGTTTCCCCCAACTCACGTTAGGGGGCGCTATAGAGCAGTTTGGCCACGCCCACTTGCGATTCCACCAGAATCCGAAAATTTTAGTTGGGGGACAATTTTGGGTGAAGCTTGGTGAGTTTTTGAATATGTTAAAGGCCCCAAACAGCCGCGCGAAGTGACGGAAAAATAATTTAGAAGAAATCGAGCGATTACAATAGGCCTTCACAGCGCTTAGCTGCTCGGGCCTAATAACCTTAAACTTAATCTGGAAACAAACTGGGAGCCAGTGTAGTGATTTCAAAACAGGGGTGATGTTTTCACGTTTTCTAGTACCAGTTAAAAGGCGAGCAGCAGCATTCTGAACCAGTTGAAGTTAGGCCAGTAATGACTGGCTCAGACCGATGTAAAGTGAATTGCAATAGTCCAGACGAGTTGTGATGAAAGCATGGATTAAAATCTCAAAATAATGTTGTGACAGGAATGGTTTCACCTTGGCCAGTTGTCTCAGGTGATAAAAGCTGGACTTGACCACAGATTTAATCTGAGCATCCAGTTTAAAATCACTGTCCAGCCTTACACCCAGGTTAGTTGCTGTCTCAGTCAGATGTTGTGTTAAAGGACCCAGATCAGCATGAACAGTGGAACCCTCACTGGGCTTAAATAACAGGACCTCAGTCTTTTTCTCGTTAAAATGTAAAAAGTTGTGCGACATCCATGCTCTGACTTCAGCCATGCAATCCAGAAGTTGGTTCAGGGAGTATTGTTTACCTTGTTTCAACGGAACATAAATTTGACTGTCATCGGCGTAAAAATGAAAAGATATACCATGTTTCCGGAGAATATGTCCCAGAGGTAGTAAATACAAGGAAAACAGAAGGGGGCCAAGTATAGATCCCTGAGGTACTCCACATGTGAGAGCCGCTACAGAAGACTCCACAGAACCCAGACGCACACAAAAGCTTCTCTCTGTTAAATAGGATCTAAACCACTGCAGAGCAGGACCCTGAATGCCCACCCATTTCTCCAGGCGAGACAGGAGGATGTGGTGACCCACCGTGTCGAAGGCAGCAGTTAGATCCAGTAGCATTAAAACTACACACAGTGACCAGAGTCTGTGGCTATGAGAATGTCATTGAAAACCTTCAATGGTGCTGACTTGGTACTGTGGCTAGTTTTAAAACCGGACTGAAACAGTTCAAGAAGTTTGTGGTCGTTTAAGTAAGCTGTTAACTGGTTGTACACAATTTTCTCCCAAGATCTTTGAAACAAAGGGCAGTTTTGAAATAGGCCTAAAATTGGACATGTCTGTGAAGTCAAGACCGGGTTTTTTAATCAGTGGTGTCACAACTGCATGTTTAAAACTTGCAGGTACCTGTCCACTGACCCAACTGAGGATGCACCACAGGAAGAACTAGAGACTCTGGAGGAGACTGTAGTTAATTTTTTATGGGACAATTACTATGACATAAAATATGAGGACATTTCGTTCTGTTACACCCTGCCCAGTAAATCACCAAACACCAAACCGTCGGTAGTTGTCGAGTTCGTTAGCAGGAAGTTTAGAAACTATGTAATTAGTCAATCACACCTACTGAAGGGAACAAAAGTGTACATAAATGAACATCTAACAAAAAAAAACGGAAGAATTGCAAAGGAAGCAAGGTGGCTAAAAAGCCAACACAAAATAGCATCAACATGGACAAGAAATGGAAACATCTTTATCAAAACACATGTAGGGGCTAACCCTAAAATGATAAAAGAACTGAAGGATCTAGAGGAGCACAGAGGAGGACAAAGTACAAATCAATGAAACAACTGAAATGAACAAATACATCAAATACATTAAAACATGACAACATACGAAGACTCAGAACCTAAAATATATAATGTTAATGATGTTATTGATGCTAACTTTTTTCCAGTAATAAAAGATAGCGAATACTACAATGAAGAGCAATTTAATGACATCAATATAACAAATGGAGTTCTCTCTATTATTCACTTTAACAGCAGAAGTATAAATGCAAATATATCCAACATAACAGATTACTTAAAACAGTTAAATAGAACTTTTACGATAATAGCACTGTCAGAGACATGGCTCAATGACGATAACACAAGTAATATTCACATTGAAGGGTATGAATTATTTCACATGAACAGAAATAATAAGAGAGGCGGTGGTGTCGCTTTATATGTTAAAAATGAATTAAAATGTAAACTAAATAATGAAATGTCAATAATAGTTGATAATCTTATGGAAATGATAACAATAGAAATAATAAACAAAAATGATAAAAACATAATAATAAGTTGTGTATATAGATCACCAGGATCAAATATAGAAATATTCACTGATAAAATCCTGGAGCTATTGGAGAAGAGTTTTAATAAAAAAGTTTTTCTGTGTGGAGACTTTAACATTGATATGGGAAATAAAACAGATTCAAATAACATCAGTACATTTATAAATTCAATGTACAGTTTAAATATGTATCCATTGATATCCAAGCCAACAAGAATTACAACTCATAGTGCCACAATAATTGATAATATTTTCACAAATATAACAGACGGAGAGGTGATAGGTGGTATCTTAACGACCGACTTAAGTGATCATTTACCAGTTTTCACAATCTATAAAAATGATCAAAGTATCACAAAAGCAGTTAACGCAAAGAAAAAGATCATAAACACATCAAAAAAAGTTATGGAAAAATTAAAAGAGGATCTAGATAAACAAGACTGGAATAAAGTGTATGTTGATGATGTGAACAGATCATATGATGAGTTTATGAATATCTTGGAAACTCTGTATGAAAAAAATTGTGTACAAACAAATTACACAAAGAGAAATATTGTTGACCAACCATGGATGACAAAAGGGTTGAGAAATGCTTGTAAAAAAAAGAATTATTTGTATTCGTGTTTCTTGAAATTGCGAAGTCAAAACGCTGAAGAAAAATATAAAAAGTATAAAAATAAATTAGTAGGGATTATAAGGAAACATAAGAAAGAATATTATAGTAAATTATTAGATAAAAGTAATGGTGATATGAAAGCAACATGGCGAGTAATGAATAGTGTTATGAAGAATCATAAAGCAAAAACTAGTATTTCAAAATATTTTGTAAAAGAAAAAGATGAAGTTTATGATGAAAATGAAATTGTCAATGGATTTAATCAGTATTTTGTGAATGTTGGATCAAGCCTTGCAGCTAAAATACCAAAAGTAAATAATAATGTGAGCCACACAATTACAGGCTGTACAAGCAGTATTTTTCTAAATGGAACTAACGAAGAGGAAATAATGAAAGTAGTAAAAAATCTTACAGACAAGAGATCAAAGGACTGGGTGGACATGGATATGATGTTTGTAAAGGATATAATGAGCCATGTTATTGAGCCGTTTACATATATATGTAACTTATCATTTTCAACAGGAATATTTCCAGATAATATGAAAGTAGCTAAGGTAGTTCCTCTTTTTAAAAATGGTGATAAATGTGTGTTCAACAATTATAGACCTATATCCTTGTTACCACAGTTTTCTAAAATTCTTGAAAAACTTTTTGTGAACAGACTAGATCAATTTATAGACAAACAAAATATTCTAAGCAACAGTCAATATGGGTTCAGAGCTAAAAACTCTACATCAATGGCTCTCATGGAATTAATGGAACAAATAACTACTGCTGTCGATCAAAAACAATACTGTGTCAGTATTTTTGTTGATTTAAAAAAAGCATTCGATACTATTGATCACACCATTCTCCTTGAAAAACTGAACAAATATGGTATTAGAGGACCAGCATTACAGTGGGTATCTAGCTATTTGAAAGATAGGAAACAATTTGTACAAATAAATGATGTAAGATCTGACCTCTGTAATATCACATGTGGAGTTCCCCAGGGCTCTGTGCTTGGACCAAAGCTATTTATTTTATATGTGAATGACTTGGTAAATGTGTCAGGACTCCTTAAATGTATACTTTTTGCTGATGATACCACATTTTTCTGTTTAGGTGAAGATATAGAACAAATGTTGGAATTGATAAAGACAGAATTTACCAAAATACAAACTTGGTTTAAAATCAATAAATTATCATTAAATCTAGAAAAAACTAATTACATGATATTCAGTAATAAAAAGAAAACTGTTGATGTTCCACTCAAAATTGAGGGTGTTGAGATTTGTAGAGTGAGTGAGGTGAAGTTTTTGGGTGTTATCATTGATGACAAACTGACATGGAAACAACACATAAATTCTGTAAGAATAAAAATAGCTAAATCGATTGCAGTACTATACAAGGTCAGAGACCTATTGAATGATAAAGCTCTGTATTTGTTGTATAACACAATCATTGTTCCACACTTAATCTATTGTATTGATGTTTGGGGGAAAGCGTGTAAAACAATCACAAAGCCTATTTTTGTATTACAGAAAAGAGCTGTAAGAATTATCACTAGAAAACATTACTGTCATCCATCCAGTACATTATTTTATCAACTGAAATTATTGAAGTTCCATGATTTGGTTGATTATAATATTTTATCAATTATGTATAGGGCTCAGAACAACAAATTACCTTTAAATATCCAAATGCACTTTGTTAAAAGACAAAGTTGTTATAATCTTAAGGGGACAGAGATGTTTGTAAAACCACAATTCAGAACAAGTTTGAAGGGACGTTCTACCTCAATCCAGGGAATTAGATTATGGAATGGCTTGGAGAATGTAGTTAAAAATGCCAAGTCACTGTTTACATTTAAGAAAATGATCAAAAGGAATTTGTTGAAAAAATATATATGAATTAGCATAATGTGTATTGTATTATTTATTAGTTATGTATTAGTATTAGAAAATTAGAAAGAGTTAGTCATTTTGTACTACTGGTGGAAGATTATTAATGTGTTTTGTATCAATTTTTAATTATGTATTAGTATTAGAAAATTAGAAAGAGTTAGTCATTTTGTACTACTGGTGAAATATTATTAATGTGTTTTGTATCGATTATTAGTTATGTATTAGTATTAGAAAATTAGAAAGAGTTAGTCATTTTGTACTACTGGTGAAATATTATTATTGTTTAATCTGATTGTTTGAAAAAAGGGGCAGATATAATAAGATTTATTCTTCTTTCTGCTACCTTTCATTTTTTTACATTGTGTACGTATCATTAATGGGATTGTCTTGTATTGTGTTTCTTTTGTAAAAAAATGAACAAACTTAATAAACATAAACATAAACACTTGCCAAGCTAAACTACCATTTATGATTCGGGACACAGGAAGAGCCACTGTGTGAAAAACCTCTTTATAAAGACGAGGTGGGATGGGATCGTTTGGAGACCCAGCAGACTTCATATGGTCAGTGATGTCTTTTAAAAAAGGCAGGGTGACGAGCTCAAACTGACTGAAAACAGCAGAGCGTGTAACAGAGATGGAGGGGTCACAAGAAGGAGGGCTAATGAGAGCTCTAATGTTTGCAACCTTGTTGGTAAAAAAGCTCAGGAAGTTCTCGCACACTTCAGCTGAGTTCTCCGGGCTCGCTGATTGTGGGGCCTTAAGAACAGAGCTGATGGTTAATAAACGGAGAACATCACTGCAGTTTGAAAGGTAAGAGCTCCACTCTCTTCAGTTTGAATTACTAAATCTCCAATGAGAATCAAAATGTCTTCAAGAGACAACATAAAAAATGTCTAGTCACCAGAAAGAACAGAGAATCTACTCCAACATACAGTAAAACCGTTTTTGGTTAGATCCTGATGAGCTAAAACACTCGGATGCTGCGCAATAATAAAATAAAATAAGTTCCTGTAAATATCTTCAATTATTTTGTTAAAATTCTAGAGAATACTTTTCCCCAAACTCATAACACACATAAATCATTTATATTTTAGTGTCCAAACCCCAAAAGTCAGTCTTTGGCTGGATGATGACGAGAAACTAAGCTAAAAAACAACAGAACCTAGTAGAAGACCGTCTGGGTGGTCCGCCTCGCTACTGGGGAGGTAAAGGTGATGAAACGTGGAGTATTCACATCACTGGGCTTTTTTAGGATCAAAATGACTGTTTTCTTTGCATCTTTGATTCTTTTTTTTTTAAACATCTAACTGTCAGAGAGAACAGAAGAGCAACACCACACCTTTTATCATCCTGAATAATTCTCCCCGTTTGACGTTTTCTACTGTGTAAATAGCACAGCGAAGCTTTGAAGAGAACAGATGTGTCAGCCCGGACACATCAGTTCTTGTAACAAATGAATGCTTCAACACATTTGTATTTACAGAGGCGGAAAAAAACAATTTTATTAAACTCTTCTGGACTCAAGTAGAACAAGTCTGCAGCTCCTAAGTAATAACGTCTAAAGTTTTATTAAAGAAATATTAATTTGGGTTAAAATGCTTGTATTTTTTTGTATTTGTTCCAATAACTTATGTTGATAAAAACTAAGAGACAGAAGTAACAGGGATTTGTGCACATTATACACATTCTGAACAGAACTCAAATGAGGTTTCCTGCATGCATTAAGAGGGAAAATCCACCAATAAAAATTTCAATGCTGGGGTTAAAAGCACCTGAATCTCACTCCGTGATGTGTATTTAGCACAAAACTATTACCATTTCAAGAGGGCCATAAGTAATTAAGGCCCTGTTTACACAGGAATAACCTCTGGAAATATTAGTTTTTCCACTGTACTTGCCGCCGTACACGTCGCACCACCGTATAAGTCTCATCAGTCTAAATGTGTCTAACAAAGTGGAAAAAAACATAAATACGTTGCTTCACCATATAAGTCGCATCTATTATGTGTCACCGCTAACGCGTCACATTTGTTACGCGTCACCGCTGACCACCTGGAAATGTGGACCTGTGTTGTGCCGGAAATTGCTTGGCTGCCCAATGTCGGCCTTGGGAGGACTTTAACAAGAATTGAACAAGATTAACACTTAAAAACAATTATTTGTTTGCTCAAAATTATAGTAAAGGTGTGTCTCAGTTGAACTTTCCCTTAATAAATGCACTTTAATGGTCAAATCAGCTGCATTTCACCTGGGTGACCACCCGCTTCGGATGTTATCAACCATACTTAGCGGTCAAAAGGCTCATTATCATCCTCATACTTAGCGGTCAGTAGGCCCCTACTGTACCTACTACAGTAGTAGGTTTAAAGGTACGTTGTCACTGTTACAAGCGATGACAGCAGGCTTCGTCTTTAGCTACATGTTTAAGTTTTGATTTTACACTCTAGCGTTAGGTTTAGGGTCTTGGTTAGGTTCAGGCACTAGGGTAACTGGGTTAGGGGTTAGACAACATCCGAACCCGCTGGGGTGACATTGTGAAATGCAGCTGATTTGTGGCAAATCAACATGAAAAAAAAAACTGTTTAAATGACAATGCTGTGCTCGTTTATTCTGCTGGTTTCCATGTCAGGTTACTAGATGGTGCTGGGATTTTGGGGGTTTAATGTTGCACACATGCACAAAGACACTTCAGTCTTGAGAATGAAAACAGTTAAAATGGAGAATATTTGAACCGTTCTTTTGACTTGGGGTCTACAACCTGCGGCTCTTGAGCTACGTACGGCTGTTTGGTGCCTATGCAGTGGCCCTAAGTTTTGTCCAAATCTAACATAAAACTGGTTTACTGGTTGTTGTACCAACAATAGGAAATGGCTAGGTACTTGTTTTTGTTTCCAACTGGCCTAATTTTTAATATTATGTTTTATAACTTCATAATAGGATACTTTATGAATTGTTTCCACAATGATGAAGTAAACATGAGGGAGACCATATATTGTGTCTTTAAACACATATAGTGCCACCCAGATGTAACTAAAGGATTTTAACAGGGGTCAGTATTAAGCTGACCTCTTTATCCTTAATTAATCTACTTATTCAGATTGAATAGTAATTTCACGGATTCTTTTCTTTTTCAGTTTACCCAATATTTCTGTGATCTTTATGATGGATAAATAAACAAAGCCATTAAGTGACAGAGACGTTAACTTAGTTTGATATGTCAAAGAGACACTATCATTTATTTAAAATGAATCAACTAAAATCAACACCATTACACTTGATTGACATGATTTCACTTTCTTTCAAATTAATACGTCAGCACAGTTAAATTTAACACAACAGACTTCAATACTGGATGTTAAACATATTTAGTCTGTGGGCTCTTTAGCTTAAAATAGTTTCCAGCTTAGAATTGAGGGAAAAAGATAGGAGGAAGATGGAGAGATGGTTTAAAGGAAATTGTCTTGAGCATGTTACCAAAGTGACACTTCTCATCAGATTTCTGCTAAAATCCAGGTACGTTTGTAAACAGCTCTTTACCTTTCGACGACGAGTCTGATAAAGAGATGACACCAGCCTGTAAGATGCACAGTCCTTCAGGCCCAGTTCGTCCGAACTGGTCATTCGTTTACGTTTTCAACGTCTCCTGGGTTCCGCTTGGTCATCAGAAAATATGTCAGCTCCTGGCCTCTGACTTCAAGATAAGCTTATTCCAGGAAGGAATAAACAAAGTTTTGAGCTTACGCTCGTTCGAAGTGGATTCATAACAGCATGTTATACAATCCTTAGCTGAATGACTGTCCTTGGCGGGTGACAGGCATTCATTCAGCTCTTTGGGACGTCTTCATGTCTTGAAGTTCCCAGAAACTCTCAGGAACCTTCTGGTTCCTTCCAAACTCTGAAGCGTTCATGCAAACAAACGCTTTTACTCAAAAATGTTGAGATTAGAACACACTTTCCTCATTGGTCCGTGGGCCAAGAGGAGTGTGAAAACGTGAAGTGAAAAACTCAAGGTTGACAGCAAGTCTGCTTAGATAACAAAGAGGAATGTTTTGGAAAAGTGTCTGAAAGAGAGGAGACATCTCGACGCTACCGAGAGTTTCAGCTGAACTCAACAAAAACAACTCCTGAGCAAGTCAATCTGACACCTCATTCAACTTTGTCATAGATATTTTGAGTAGACACTTTCATTTGGTCAAGCAACACAGTAATACTACATATTAAAAGAATAACAGCATATAACATATATCATGAAAATGACAAAAGTTATTCTTTTGATTACATTAGAATAAAATCAAAGATAGAAATAGTCTCTTTTGGTGACTATGTGACTAATTTGTAGTAAATGTCTTGCTTTACTGAGAGGTCAGTAAAGGTCATCTCTGGAACAGTTCAAAAGTACACAGGTGTATCAAAGTGGACACGGTCATGTCCACTACAGTACAATGAAAAAGAAAACTCACATGCCTCCACACTTGTTTGAATTTTAATAAAATTGGAAATAATTATAAAAAAAAAAACTTCTTTACATAAATCCAGTCTTTTATTTTGCCTTAAAATATATTTTAAAAAATCACTAAATGTTAATAGTTATTTGATATTTTAGTTTCATAAT
This sequence comes from Garcialebias charrua, assembly GCA_038048925.1. NCBI lineage: Eukaryota > Metazoa > Chordata > Actinopteri > Cyprinodontiformes > Rivulidae > Garcialebias > Garcialebias charrua. The sequence goes on along the minus strand of JBBPBX010078317.1, from coordinate 5,952 downwards.
ATCACACCTACTGGCTGGAAAAGCTACCTCCAACAAGCTGGGCCACCAGTTGAGAACCACAGTTGTAGCAGGTTTTACGGCTCCATAGTCATTTTATTTAGTGTATAAAGGGGCAGAAATGGCTCTTTTCAGCATAAAGGTTGCAGACCCCTGCTTTAGGCCAAGGATAAGCTTGGGTTGCGCCTTCATATTGACAAATGTGAGCAGCACAAACAGCACTCTGCCATTCGTCATTGTTACTGTTGTTCATTTACTCGCGTAGAAAACTGTTGACTGCAGCCGCCTGTGGTGCAAACGCCTGATATCACTGACGACACTGATGCTAGGCGTTTCTAAAAAGCTTCGCTCTGAGACCTGATTTCAAAACCCTTCAGCGTCAGAGAAAATAACTGCTGTTTTTGAACAGCCAAAACACAGCAGATATGCTACGGGTTCATTTAAAAAAGACGTTGTGTCACCAGGACCTAGAGTTGCATTCGGACCCAAAAAATCTGACCCGACCCGGCCTCAGTCCGTAGCCATAATTTCCGAACCTGACCCGACGACTTAGCAGTAATCACAGGTC